>PVKA01016909.1:0-46904 GCA_004027165.1 Ctenomys sociabilis | reverse complement strand
GGCCTCCTGGCTTCTTCCCAGGCTCCTCAGCACCCTCCTCTGCCAGCAACCCGGCCCCCCCTTCCTGGGCTCCCCAGCATCCTTCTCCCAGGTGCCCCCTGCCCTGGCCCCGTTGCTCCTCCCAGGACTTCCACACACCCTCCTCCCCAGATTCCTCGCTCCTCCTCCCGGGCACACCCAGGCCCTCCTCCCTCTACTCCCAGGCACCCCCCTCCCCAGCCTCCCCGTACCCCCGCGGAGGAGCCCTCCTCCCAGAGCCCTGTGGGGCCCTTTGACGAAGTTGGCGCCCCAGAATTTTAAGGACAACGATGTCATGATTTCCAGGTGCCATGGCACACACCTTTAATTTCGGTACTTTGGGAAGCTGTGACAGAAAGATCACCAGTTCGAGTCCTGTCTGAGCAAGTTAGGGAGCCTTCAATGAGCTTTTGGCATTTGGATGACATTTATAACCATTTTATGTGAGGTAGTAATTACCTGAGAAATTTTATGCCTTAGTTTCTCAACAGTTCTAAAGGGGGTAACAGCAAGAACCTAGAAGTATGAGGAGATAAAGGAGGTCGGATTGCTTTTCAACACTGCTTTGTGACCTTTTTATTTTTATTTATTATTTTTTTGTGGTAAGGGGGATGGAGATGATATCCATGTGCCAGGCAAGCATTTTACTGCTGAGTTACATTCCAGCCCCTACAAGTCCTTCCTTCTGCAGGTAGCACAGATGTGGTTCATGTTCTCTCTCTCTCTCTCTCTCTCTCTCTCTCTCTCTCTCTCTCTTTCTCTCTCTCTCTCTCTCTCTCAGTCTCTCTGTCTGTCTCAGTTTCTCTCATACTGGTGATCATACTCAGAACCTTGCACTTATCAGGCAGGAGGTGCTTCTTGCTTTTAAACAAGTGACAGACCCTTTGAGGTCTTTGTCTTGTTTTTCTTTTTTCTTTTTTCTTTTTTTTTTTTTTTTTTTTTTTTTTTTTTTTTTTTTTTTTTTTTTTTTTTTTTTTTTTTTGAGGCAGGGGCTCACTATTGTAATTGAGGTTGGCCGTAAACTCAGTATATAGCCTGTCCTGGCCTGAAACTCATGGTGCTTCTCCTGCCTCAGCCTCCTGAGTGCTGGGATTACACTTTGTTTTTCTTCATTTGTGTATTTCTTACAGGGTCTCACTACACAGCTCATAGTGATCCTCCTGTTTTCAGCCTTTCTAACTCTGGTATTAGAGGTGTATGCCATCATGCCCAGTGGTTCAGTGTGCCCTGGGGGTGAGGCCAGTGCCACGTGTGGTACTGGGGATTGAAACTTGGTCCTTGTGCTTGCCAAAGCAGGTGCTTAGTCCCCTGAGCAATCTCGCTGACCTTGGGATTACATTCTTTACATTTCTGACCACACTGAGTCTATTCTTTAGCATCACACCCTTTTTAACTTTTAAGAATACTTTTTATTATTTAAGTGACTACATTTCTAACACTTCAGAAAGTGAGGATTTAAAAAAAAATTCTTGCTGCTTTTCTTCCCCAGTTTATGGAAGGTAATCTTATTTTTGCTTTTTGTTTTTTTAGTACGGGGTGTACAGGGACTCACTACACAGATCTGACTCGTAATGATCTTCCTGTTTTCAGCCTCCAAAATGCTGGGATTATAGGCACACACCACCATTCCCAGTCTCATTCTCCATCTTAGTGTGCCCCAGGGGTGGGACCAACATGGCTAGCCAGTGATCAAAATCCTGGTTGTTGCTCCTGCCTAAGCACCAGGCACTTTAGTCTGCTGAGCTATCTGGCTGACTCTATGGGAGAAGGTAATCTTAATGAAATCATTCTCCCTATCCTCTCCTTATTCATTTCAGATATTGCTTTTGTGGACATGAGTGACTACTGTGAACAAGCTTCCCTCTTCTACCATCTTGGAGTCCGTGAAAGTCTTAATATGTCCAATAATGTGATCTTGTACCATAACATCGATATTGACACTTCTTTGCTGTTGATGGTAAAGTGTTTTCCTTTGATATTTAATTTTCCCAGTTGTTTTCTCTGATTTTTGGAAAAGCATAATTAATTATATTTCAAGCTGAATTATAACCATAGGACATTGGAGAAAAAGTAATGAAGAATTGCTTGTTTGATTCTGTCCTTACCATCAGAAGCTATAGCTTACACAGTTGACTTTTGGGTGCTGTGTTAGCATCTTTACTAAGTGGAGCTTTTGCAGGGAACCTGAGTACTTCCAGGCTCATCAGGGAAGTGAAGATAGAAACTGGTAGTTTCCATTGATAAGGGAAGTGAAGATAGAAACTGATAGTAACCATTGACACAAACATACCATCTAAATCCCTTCATGGGCAATTTGATTCAAACCTACATATTATAAAATTCTTGACTTAAATGATATGAAGACATTTAGCAGTTACCAAGGTGACTAAATAATTTTATCATAGACATAGTATTTATTTTCCTCCAGTCTGAAAGCAAAGCAAAACTCAGAACTTGAGGGCTGGTGAGATAGCTCAGTGGATTAATCATGTTGCTTAGGCAAGTGCAGGGATTGGGGTTTAATCCCTGGCACCACAGGCCATGCCAGCCCCACCACTGAACACTGAGCCAGTCACTGAGATGAGGCATGGTGGCATAGGCCTGTAATCCCAGTGCTGGAGAGGCTGAAAACAGGAGGATTACCAGGAGTCTGAGCTGTGTAGTGAGACCCTGTAACAAATACATTTTAAAAACTCTCAAAACTTGTATATTCTTCTATAACTCAGTAATTATTGACAACTTCTAAAATGCATTTTTTCAAGTTTGATACGAGTATTTTTGACGGTATGGTACTTTAAAAATACTTACATTTATAAAATGAAGTATCTAACATGAGTTATTCCAAAAATTAGCTAATGCTAATATTGTTCAATATTTTCTAATTTCATGTTTCTCATCAAAAATAATCTATTGGACATTTAGAAGCACCACACCATTTTAGGAATAATCACCTTATTTATAGCAGAGCTTCTCAACCTTGACTTTAGAATTACCCAGAGAATCAAGCCATACCCACACCAGTTATGTCTCAATTGTAGGGGCTCAAGCTTGAAGTTGTTTTATTTTTTACCATTAAATATGGTTAATTTGATATTAACCATATTTAGCTAGGTTCTGTAATGATTTGAAATTATTTCCTCAGGAAAATATTATCTGCTTCAAATGTGTGATCTCTGTGTTACACCTACCATACACTTTACATAGATGTCCACCCTGTAATCATAGCACAATACTGTATTTTAAGAAGTAATTAATGTGACAGGGAAAAAGGAACTTTTTTAGTATACTTTACATTATAGAATAGTTTAGCTATTGACTTCTACTGCTCTTCACTGAAGAAGTTATGCTTGGAAATACTTAAAATTTAAAAAACTTGAAGTTATAGATTATCTTTTATGGAAAACATAAAATAGAACTTTTTCTCAATACAACACAATCATATTCTCTTTGTGGCTTAGTAAGTCCTCTGGAAATTGCTATACCTACAAAAGTTTTAATTTTGAATGATGTATACAAACATTTCCTAAAATGGAAATAAGTAGTTATTCATATTTAACACTATTTGGATCAGTCTAAATTTGTAATGAGAAGATAAATATCTTTTAATATATAAAACACATTTTTCAGGGCAGATATTTAATTGTTCTCTTTTGCAGACATATTGGTATATGATACACAGCTCTCTCCTGTGTATTATATACACACATATATATGGTATACTGAAAGGCTCCATTAACATCATGCTAAGTTAACTGACAAAATTGTTGTCAGTGAAGCCAGGCATGGTGGCACATGCCAATAACCCTAGCACTTAGGAGACAAAAGTATCACAGCTAGTTCAAGTCTGGCCTGGGCTACATAGTGAAGAAGAACCTATTTCAAAACAACAATAAAAATTTATTGAACTTGAACATACCTAGACAGCTCTAGTGCAATGACAGGAATCCTTTGGCAACACCTCTATAGGAAGGCTAACTCTGTGACGTAAACTCTTTTTCATTGATCAAATCAAGAAGGTTTCTAGGTTCCTAAATAACACAGTGCTTCCCAGGTGCTTTCTTCTAGTCACTAATATTCTTTTTTTGGAAGCACTTAGTGCCTTGAATTTGAATCAAATTATCTCCGAGTAAAGGCATTATCTACTGTTATGGGAAAATTCTTAGAAGCAAAAATGTACCTCCCCAAAACCTTGAATTATTTAAAGCTGATTAATCAATTAGTTTTCCCTGGAATATGAATTTTATAATGCTTAGCTCTTCATTGATTTTAACCCTTCTTACTCAAAGGTGATTATTAGTTTATTGGACGGGAATATTGATTATTGCTCCTGGAAATTGCCTATTTAGAAACTTACATTCATGTTTTCTTTTTTTCAGAATACAGTTGCCCAAAAGAATGCAGTAAGTATTACATTTTTAAGTTTTTATCCTCATAAATATAGTTAAATGCTTGCCTCAAAATCATGGAGCAAGTGATTTCTAATTTTGCCTCTTGGTTATGTTTCTATGGATTATACTTAGAAAGCCTCTCCCCATTCCTCCACCAACCAGTTCAGACAGGCCCCACTCACCACTAACATGTGAGGCAGAAGGGAAAGGCAGAAAAATGTATGTTCTAATTCATTATTCAGTAGGGCTTTGAGCTTGGAACTATCAGCTCTCTCCTGAGCTGGGTTTGTGTTCCCCTGGACCAAGAGTTTTTGGTGGAACCAGTACTTCCCAAACTTTTGTTTCCCATCAGGAAACAAAAGTTTCCCTGATGATGGAGGAACATGAACTTTATCACCAGAAGCTAAAGTTCTTTTCCACATGCTGAAAAGAAATGGGATGGAATTCCTCTTCATTCTATTCTTATGTACTGAAGTCTCTTTATTTGGCTTAAAAATTCTTTCAACTGAATAGTTTTTTTTTACCATGCTGGTTTTCATAGTATAATGAAAGTATAACCCAAAAACATTTTTTAGTCTTGAGACAGTGCTTTTTTTTTTTTTTTTTTTGAAGGAACTGGGGATTGACCTCAGGCCCTTGTGCTTGCCAGGGAGGAACTTATTCCACTGAGCCATCTCTCCGGCCCCTTGTTTCACTGTATAGTTCAGGCTGGCCTTGAGCTCACTTTGTAGCCCCAGCAGGCCACGAACTCACATGTTCTTGCTTCGGCCTCTTATTTATTTATTTATTTATTTATTTATTTATTTATTTATTTATAACTGGGGATTGAACTCAGGACCTTTTGCTTGCCAGGAAGGTGCTTATTTACTTATTTATTTATTTTTGGCAGAACTAGGGATTGAACTCAGGTTCTTGTGCTTGCCAGGGAAGCACTTATTCCACTGAGCCATCTCCCCAGCCCCCTGCTTCAGCCTACTGAGCACTGGGATTACAGGCATACACCACCACACTTGTCCTAAAACATTTAAATGAATTATGTCCCCAGAAATTATGCACAAATTACCCTGTGCATTTGTACTCCAAACTGCTTCCCTTAAGACCTATGGCAGTAATGGTGAACCTTTTAGAGGTGAGTGTTCAGCCTACAACCCCAAAACCATTTATTTATTGCAACGTGACCACATTGCAATTAAACCTCAATACTGAGGTCTTAGTTCAGAGAAAATTCATACATTGACATCTTTTATCTAATATGAAAAGTAGGGCTGGCCAATAGCTCAGTGGATTAAAGCACCTGCAAAGCAGGGGTTTGATCGCTGAGCCTGTGGTGCCAGCGCCATCTCTGGGGGATGCATGAAGGTATAACCCAAAAACATGGTTTTAGTCTTTTGATGGTGATTGAGACTGGGTATGGTGGTGCACACCTGTAATCCCAGCACTTGGGAGGCTGTAAACAGGAGAATGACTCTGAGCCTGATCTAGTAGTGAGACCCTGAACACTCTGTAGATCCTTCCCTAAAATAAAGAAAAAAAGACATGAAAAGTAACATGTATTTCATAGGTTCACCACCAGTAACCTATGGCGTTGTGATTTGAGAAACTGTAACTTAGACTGGGATGGATCCTTGCTTCCTGTTTTCTGGGATTTAGCTTCCTTTCCACTGGTACTTTTAAAAGGACCTTTTCCTATCCCAGTAGGAATTTCTAGAGGGACAGGGGTAGAAGGGCCTAAGAGTGAAATTCCCCATGGGCCCCTCTCTAGAGGAGCAGAAGTTTTGTGTGTCTTTATACCTTCACAGAAAGTATATTGCCCTACACCTGCAATGCCCATGCTTTCCCAATAACCCCACAAAGCTTCCCAAGAAACCAAGAAATAAAGCAAGCAGTATAGGTTATCACTGGAGCATGGATTTACAAACTGGTTTGAAAAAAAGGCATGATGATTCTTTTAAGTTTCTCTTGGAAAAGAAATGGGGTATTTTGTATGATATCATAGCATGTATTTATTCTGGGGATCTTTACTGTTCTTTCTAGATTCTTATTTTTTACATTGCCTCTTTCATGGAAAAATGAGGAAGCACTTGGAGAAAATTAGGCCTGAGGCCCATAAAGTGCACTTGTGGTTATGTTTTTGTATTTTAGTCACATTAGACAATTGATCCACCCTGTCTGGGTCACATAAGTAAAAGAAGAAATATTGACCACTATCCTTTTATGTATATATATCTTGTAGTCAATATTTGTGTGTCTATGTTGCACAAATTAGAGGTTGTAACGTGGATATAATGCAAGAATTGTGTATAAAACACTTTTTGGGGGGGGGCCGGAGGGATGGTTCAGTGGAATAAGCACTTCCCTGGCAAGTGCAAGGGCCTAAGTTCAGTCCCTGGTTCCACAAAGAAAACAAAACAAAACACTATTTTTCTTGAAATTGCAAGAGCTACATTAAGGCAAGAAGCAAGGAAGACAACTTTGTCTTTTTAACTTCCTATTGGGTATAGCTGCAGTGAGAAATATTCTTGGTCTTAGTGTTATAATTAATACTAACTAATATTATAATTCAAGTATTATAGCACCATAAATGAATTCTGTTATAATTCCACATGTATTTTCCTTCTAGTACACTCTTTCTTTCCCCAAACACTCAGGAATTCTTTCAGTTTTCATAGTATTTGTAAACATACCTTGACACTACTTTGCTAAATGTTTTGTGTGCTGGAATGAATTTATCCCATAGGATTTGGCAACTAACAACTCCATTGTAGTTGGGGTTACATTAGAATTCAATTCCCATTGTTGATTACCATGCTTGGCAAGGTATGAAATATTAGAGCATCCAGAAGAATCTTTAAAAGTACCAGAGTTGACTTGGAGAATAGATTATAACACCAAAAAAGAAATGCTAAAGGGAAATTAAGATTGGGTAGTGCCATTAGTGATCACCCTCAAAAATTACTGTCTAAAGTGAGGGACCTGGTACTTTTTCCTCCTCAGATGGATGGAAGTAGGACAAACAGAAAAACAGTTTGGATCAGCAGAATGCACAGATTGCTGCTAATGGTGATTAAACATTAAAACAGAATGTCAAAGTACATTATTGTAGTATGAGATTTGCTCAGTAGCCCTTTGCATTTAGGTTGGGGTAATACTAGAATAGGAAGCCAAGATCTTAGGTCCCCAAAGCTTCTAAGAGAGGATCAGGAGGAATTGTGACTTCATGATGTTTTTTGGAAGATTAAAAATCCTCATAGTGTAGTTATAGCTAGTTAATTCTAAAGTCCTATAAATCACATTCAGATAAAACACAACACTGTGATCATGTAAGCACATGTTTGAAGTGATTTAAGAATATATGAAAACAAAGATGTTTGAGATATATCTTTTGGAAGTCATTTGCTGGTTCAAGAATTGTACTTGATATATTGACTTCAGTTTCATTCAACAGAGGCATGAGCCTCTTCATTTCTAGGAGGGATAGTAGGGATATAAAGGACATAAAGTCTGCCTCTGGGCTCAAGGCTAGACCATGCATAGCTATTCTGGGCTCCTCTGGTGTTTGGAAAGAAGGCATAACCTTTATGTTTCTTCTGATGTTCATTTCTCATATTTCATGTTTTGTTTTTGAAAATCACTTTACTTGGATAGAACTTATATAACATAAAATTCAACCATTTTAAGCTCACACAATCACCATGATCCAGTTTTGGAACATTTTTCACATCTACTAAAATGCACATTTGTGGATCAGCCCTCTTCTCAACTCTAGAAGCAGGGAACTACTAATCTGTTTTATAGGTTTGGCTTTTTAAAAATTGTACACCATTTTTATTAATACATGTTTGTAATATATTATGAACACATTAATAATTTTACACACATATTCAAAATCTTTATCATTTTTACTTTCTATTACATCCTGTCTCTCTCATCCCTTTCCAATTTCCACAAATTCTATTTCTACTTTTCCTATCATCCATCAATTATTTTGCTCTTTAAATAATTTAAAAGAAGCCATGTGATATTTAACCTTCTTTTTCTAATTAATTTATCTATTTTTGTAGGACAGTTTCAATAAGAAATACATTGCTTATTGTTGTCTTAGTGGTTATTCATTGCACAAGATATAGACATCATATCCTGTCCACAAACACTATTAGAACAAATCTTTTTATTAATTTAATTAAGATAATGTAGCTGTATATCTATCCTACCTGTTTTGAATATAGAGATAAAAAACGGCCATTCATTTGTATCCCCTTTTTTGTTTAGTTTTGTCTGAGAAAGGTATTCCATTGTCATTTAAATATTGTAGGCATGTGAATTCAGCAAAATATTCCAATATAGTCCAGTAGTCCTTAATAGTAGTGGGTTCTCCATAGGACTAGCAATGTCAGAAATTGTTGACTTGAGCCTTTTACACCTCAGCATATTAATATATTGTTACTTTTTATACCTTGTTTTTATACTTTTCAGCTGTATAGTTAAGACTAAGATAAATCAAGACCTATATAATAAGAAATGTAACTTTTTTATCTGATAAGGTCAGTCAAGTCCCCTCAGGATTTATCCTGAAATCCTGTACCACAGTATGTAGATTCTTTGTCAGTTTCAATCATGTGGATAAGCCATGGCCATTGCTTGACCAATTTGCTCTCTGCAAAAGCCTGAGAGAATGTTTTCTCTCTATGTGACTCTCCATAGGTACACTCTACATCATGGATCACATTTCTCTGTGGCCCCATAATCTCCTTGATCAGAAAATCTGGGACACAACTGAGTTACAGGATGTTACAGTATAGGTTCTCCTAGGTCCTGAGTCTTCACTGACCTTGAAAGGCGAGGGCCAAAATGTTGGCTGTCCTTGCAGCCCTTCTTTTTCTCTAATTTTTGATCTGAAAATTTAGGTTGTTAACCCTCCCGAAGAGAATCTTATTATTACCCTATGGGCAAGTAGAAAAGCTAGGAAACATGACAGGGACAAAGCCATACATTTATATGCACAAGATGGGTAAGGCAATGATCCTGAAAAACATCAACAGGTTTTTGAAACTAGCAGTTAATTGGTAAGTTCTTACCCTGACTAACTATATGTGCTGACCTGTGAACTATGCAACTACACTGAAGATAGCAATGTGTAATAGTAGAGTCATGCTTGAAATGCCTGTCATTCTGGTCTCCTAAATACGTACTCCTTGTCATGCCATACCAATAATTGCCATACTGTCTCTCAAGTAAAAGTTTGTTTTAAAAAAGGTAATAGGGCCGGGGAAATAGTTCAGTAGAATAAGCACTTGCCTGGCAAGTGCAAGGGCCTGAGTTCAATCCTCGGTTCCACCAAAAACAAAGCTAATAAATGAAACAAGAGATAAGAAATAAATGTCACAGGACTGTCCTGCTACAATGTTGTATATGGTTAGATTTCTAAATCTCTGTGTAAAAATATGTCTTTGTTCATATGGTTTTTTTTTGTTGTTGCGGAACAAGGGATTGAACTCAGGCCCTCATGCTTGCCAGGGAAGTGCTTATTCCACTGAGCCATCGCCCCGGACCAATATTTTAAAAAATATTTTCATTTTCTAATTTTTTTCTTCATATTCTATAGGGACTTAAAGTTTAATATATCAATACTTGATGGAAAATACCTATTACGTGTTGTGCCTAAGATGTTTGATACTCAGACAGATAGTTAGGTTAAACTCAACTGCATGTGTTGTAGGGTAGTAGATTTGACTTTTTACATGAATAGAAGAATACAATGTGTGATGATTTGCATCTGATTTGCTTCACTTAACATGATGTCTTTAAAGTTCATCAATGATGTAATATATATCAGTAGTTGGATCCTTTTAATTGTTGAATAGCATTCTACTGTGTGGATATTACACATTTTTTTTATTCCCCAGTGATTGACATTTGGGTTGTTCCCATTTAGGAGCTATGAACATTTAAGAATATGTTTTCACACAGGTATGTGTTTACTCTTCTGGATGAGATACATAGGAATGGAATTGCTGGGTCATATGTCAAGTATATGTTTAATTTACTAAGAAAGTGCCAAAATGATTTCGAGGTAGTGCACCATTCTGTATTTTCACAAACACCAAGAGATCCAGTTTCTTTACATCTTTACCAGTGCTTGGTATTACCTTTTTCTTACAGCTGTCTTTGTGAGTTTCTTAATGCTGAGACAAATACCTGACACTCAGAGTTAAAGGAGGAAAGGGATGTTTGTGTGTGTGTTTTGTAGCCCACAGTTTATAGAGGTTTCACTCTACAGTTGGCTAGTTCTGAAGCCAGGTTATATGGCAGAGGGACATTATAGAATAGAAATAGTTCATGGCAAAACAGGGTAAGAAGAAGGTAGCCAGCAGTGAAGTATCAAGCAGCAAATGACAATAGTAACCCTCTTTCTGACCCTTACATTCTATTTGGCACTCACAACCAACAGTGGAGCTGCCTCAATTCTCGAATTACATAATTAATTACATCATCATACCACCCTTGACCCAGCCACCTTTGAAAAGCCCTACATATTACCACACATGAAGTTTTTAGGGGACATCCAGATATAAGCCATATTAATTGCTATTTAAGTGTAAAGTGATATCTCAGTGTTTTTTATTTTTTAAAAAATCTTTTTATTTATTATTTGATATAGGGTCTCATTGCACAGCTCAGACCCTTAGTGATCCTCCTGTCTCAGCCTCTCCAGTGCTGGGATAACAGGCATGTGCCACCACACCCAGTATCAGTGACCAGCACTCTGTGTCCAGGGGACCTTGTTCTTGCGCTTAGACTGCCGAGCTATCTCCCTGGTCCTCAGTGTGCTTTTAATTTGCTTCTTCCTAGTGATATTCAGCATCTTTTTATGTTATTAGTTATTTATAGTCTTCTTTGGTGAGATGTCAATTGAAGTCCTTTCTCCAATTTTAATTGGGTTGCATACTAATTCTGGAATTGTACAAGTTCTTCCTTCTGGAAGAAAGGCCCTTATCAGTAGCTATTTTGGTTGTTTTACAGGTAATACTCTTAAAGTTGTGTCTAAGATCTCTTAGCCCCACTTATTGTTAGGAAATATTATTGCTGTCTTTTTCAAAAAATGTTTTATAGTTTTATCTCTTACATTTAGGTCTCTGATCCACATTGAGCTAAGATAATTAAGTTTGTTCTTTTTCATGTGCATATCCAGTTGTTGTATCACACTTTTATGGGAAGGCTACTTTTCTTTCATTAAATTTTATTGGCATCTTATTGAAATCAACTGAGCATATATGTAAAAGTTTATTTCTGGACTTTCTTTTTTTTCTTTTTTTAAACTCCATCATAGCTAGGTTTTTATTGAAAGTGTGGGTAAAGTATAAGAAGTATTAAATATAGAATATCAGACATTTGTAACTAAAACATGTTAGTTTGTAATGTAGAATAAAAACGTTGTATGAGTCCCAAGACATTCAGTACTTTCAATTTATGTCTTGCTACATAGCTGTTTGTAGATGTTGTGAGCGAAGATTAAGGAAGAAGGAAGAAGGAAAAAAGAAGGAAGGAGGAGGAGGAGGAACAGGGAGAGAGGCAAGGGAGGGGCAAGAGGAACAAGTGGAAGAGGAGGAGGAGGAGATTGTCTAATGGGCGATAAAAACTCGGCGAGACAACCAGGTAGGGCCTGGCAAGTGGTGGTGACAAAGGTGGGCAGGTTGTCCCGTCCTCTTCTCTGTCTCCTCTGCTGGCTGTGGCTGCACTGAGTTCTCCTCTCAGATGGACCTGGTCCTGCAGCTCTTCTGCTCCAATCCCCTCCTTTCACATTTGACGTGCATGACAAAGTGAGATCCTTTGCTTTCTCATTCCTATGCCTGTGACCATCACAAGCAAAGTCTAAGGCTTTGGCTCACTTTCTCATACACCTGCTCCTTTCTTTTTTCCTTTTTCTTTTTCTTTTTTTTATTTTATTGAAGTACAAATATCAATCAGACAGTTTCAAGATACCTTAACAAGACAGATTCGATAAATTAATACATTGCAAACTGTTTTCATGATGTTTTGGTATCGTACAAGGTGCATACATGATATTATATTTACAGATATTATTTTAGCAGATGTCTCTTATCAGTAAATTAAGAGTGTAGCTGCTTACTTATCTTATTTTTTATACATGAATTATATAAAGAATTCAATAATTATTTTCCTAGTTGATGATATTTCTGGACTTTCAATGGATATATAAACCATTGCTCTATATATCTATCCTTATGTAAGTGCCATATTCTTTTGATTATGCTAGAGTTCTGTAGTAATTTTTGGAATTGGGAAGTCTGAATTATTCCACTTTATTATTTTTCAACATTGTTTTGAGTAATTCTAGCTCCATATGAATTTGAGGATTGGTTTTCACATTTCTGCAAGAGAGTATTTACAGGATTGTATTGCATTGTGTCTGTGGATTACTTATTGTATTTTAACCATACTATCATCCAAATGTTTTGCAATTTTTAAGTGTGTGTGTGTGTGTGTGTGTGTGTGTGTGTGTGTGTGCAGGGTCTCACTATGCAGCTTGGACTTATAGCTATCCTTCTGATTTCTGCCTCTCTAGTGCTGGGATTATAGGCATGAGCCACCATGCGTAGACTCTACTGGCTCAGCACGCCTGGTGGCGGGACCAGTGTGGCATGCAGTGCCAAGGATCAAACCCTGGCCCCTGCACTTACCTAAGCAAGTACTTATTCTGCTTAGCTGTATTACCAGCCCTTGTTTTGCAATTTTTAGCATAGAAGTCTTTCATTTGCTTGATTTAAGTTTACTCTTGGATATTTTATTCTTTTAGGTGATCTTGTAGATGGAACTATTTTTTTAATTTCTTTTTAAGGATAATTTTTAAAAGTACTTTGCATAGAGGCTGGAGAGATATCTCAGAGGCATAAGCACTTACCTGGAAAACACAAGGACCAGAATTCAATTCCCAGCCCCATGTATGGTGCGTGCCATCTCAGCCCCATATGTGGGCACCCACTGTGTGGCCCCATATTCGTGCATAGTGACACACTCCTGTAATCCCAGCACTTGGGAGGTTGAACCAGGAGGATCTCTAGGAGTTTGAAATTATCTTGGGGGCTACAAAAGTGAGCACAAGCCAGTCCAAACTGCATAGTGAGACCTTATATCAAAAAAAAAAAAACCTTGCATGAAAATATTTATTTATTAATTAACATTTATTTAATGTTTTGGTTCACAATTCTATATTTGATTATTGTTATATTTATTTTTCTCATTGCTGAAACAAACTACTCAACATCCATAGTTAAAGGAGGAGGGGTTTATTTGGCACATAATTTGTAAAGGTTTTAGTTCATAGTTTCCTGCCTACAAGTCAGGATGGCATGGCAGAGGGGCATCACAGATGAGAAATAGTCCACAGCAAAGTGGGAAGACAGAAGGCAGCTAGCAGTAAAGAGCAAGCAGCAAGTAACAGCAGCTCTCTTTCTGTCCCTTATACTCTATCAAGGCTACCCACCCTTAGGGCAGGTAGCACTGACACTGAAGGCAGGACACCCATAGTTCTAGCATGGAAACATGAATTAGTACCAGCTTTCCATCCTTAATCCCAGCATCACGCACTCTAGAACCAGCCACTTCCAAAAATGCCACCTATGACTGCATGAGGCTTTTGGGCCACATATAGATATAAGAAATAGCACCTGAATTTTTTAAAGACCATGGTTTTATTTTATATTTTTTTACTATCATTTTATTTTATTTTAAAAGAAAATATAAAATACTAAAAATTAGAAATGATACAGAATTTGAATGAAATAATATGAATAACTATTTGTTGTATTGCATAGTGTTGTCATCAACTTAGTCTGGATTTCTGCTGGACTATGGAAAGGAGAAGTTGATGTGTAATGTTTTTGTGTTTTTTTCTTAATTTCTCATAACTATTTTTTCTTTTTTCAATTTTACATGCACATATCTAGTAATGTGAACACCTATTTTTTGTTCAATTTTTATTTTTGTTTGTACATTTTTGCAGCACAGAAGTTTCACATTCCTCAGGAATTGTGCATGTACATAACACACCTCAGTTATTTTTTCATCACCTCCTCTCCATCTCCTATATTATTTTTATCTGCTTTAAGTCTTATACTATGTTCTCTGGTTTAAAGGTAACACAGATAGTTTATTCTCAACATTTTATCAATTCAGAGAACATATTTGGTGGCAGAACAAGCTTGCAGCTTTATGAAAACAAGGGAGAATATATATCCAACTCTGAGGCTGTTTTATCTATTAAAACTTAGAACTCCTTGGTGGCTTATCACTAGTGTACATTTGTTTTGTAACTTCCTTTGTTTTAATTTTTATTTGGAAGAATAACCAAACCTTCAAACTTATGGCACATTTTCATGGGTCTATTTGCCCTGGAAGTGGTTTCAAACTGAGTTTAGAGCCCAGGAATTTTATTAAGGACTGCCCTTGGGATTGACACAAGGAGAGAGGCTGAAGAAGGACTGGGCAGAGAGAGAGGTGAAACTGCCATGCAGGCCCAAGGACATATCTGACTATACCAATGGGAAGATGCAGGATTGGAATGACCTTTATAAGCTGTCCTGAGTTGGAATGCAGTGTCCAGGTTTTTATACTCTTGTATTCATCCATCACTGGAAGGTGTATAACCTTGGATAAAGTGCTTTCTGCAACTGAGGCAGTGCCAAAAGGACTGACAGTAGGGAGTAATAGCTGAAGAATTCCCAATTGCTAGGGAGGCATGTTCTTTCATTTTTTTTGGCAGAACCAGGGATTGAACTCAGGCCCTTGCGCTTGCCAGGGAAGCACTTATTCCACTGAGCCATCTCCCCAGGCCTTTCATGTTCTTTCTTAAAAGTGGCCATGGATAGTACACTTGTGTCCACCACAGTAGAGTTATTTGAGGGAGATATATCATATATTCCCCAAGGCTAAGAAATATATCTCCAATGCTAATAGACACAGAAATAATATTTTTCTATTTGTGAATCATTATCTGAAAGGTATACATAACTTTGCAGAAAGGACTCATGGAAACATATACCTTCCCTGTCCTCCAGGAGAATTACTGGGAGGAAGTAGACTATTTCATTCAATTTATGTAGAAGGAATTAGTAAAAGTACACCATATTTTTTTTTTCATTTGTCATATCCTAAATCCAGAGTTCACAGTTTTTCAAAAAGCAAAATTAGGAGGTTGAGGCAGGACAATTGTGAGTTTGAGACCAACCTGGGGTACAAAGTGAGTTCAGGGACAGCCTGAACTGCATAGCAAGAACTTATCTCAGAAAGATAAGGTCCAGGAAGATAGCTCAGTAGAATAAGTGCTTGCCTTATTTTACTACTGGCAAGTGCAGGGTGGAGTGCAATCCCCCAATACTGCAAAAGAAAAAGAAAAAAAAGACAAAATAAATAAATAAAAATTAGGATTAAATTTATAAGCCAGTATCATGTTATTTAAACATATCTAATTAAAACCATGTTATTAAAAATTGAATCTGGTTATTGACTTCTAGACTAGTTGATTTATTTTCCCCTTGGAAAGTCAGTGAGGTCTAAGTAAAGTTCATTGTTCCTATTAAAATGGTTGTCATTCTAATCCCAGTAAATTGGAAATTCTTTGAGAAACAGATATTGGCAATATTGAAACTATTGTCTTTAGTACTGGAGGTCTTCCTCCTGGTAATGAGCATTGTTAGGACTTGAGTTGAAAGGTAACAAAATTCTCTTAATCTTTCCCTCTTGCCTTTCTCCTGAATTTTTCTATGGTTTTATCAAACAAGATGCAGAGTGGTTAAGGACACTCTGGTAAATGGACAATTTTCCTCTATTTCTTTGCCTGCCTTTTGGGTTGGTTTTATTTTGAATAAAATTTTGTAATATTTCTATTGTCAGATTCTCTCAAAAAAGACAGCTACAATTCCATAATAGATGAAGGGAATTTTATTTTACACACAGATCATGAATCATGTTTAAAAAAAATCCTGCCATTTGTTTGTCTTATATGTCTGTTTTCTGTCATTTCTATCTCGTCATAAATTCTCTGTGAAGGACTTTTATCTTTTCCCCATACATGCTTGTAATCCTGTTCGTATTTGTTCTATTAAATTGGAGTACTATGGAGACCATACCATAAATATTTTTCTCTATATATCTTGAACACCGTGGATAAGGTCAGAACCACATTATCACTATTGCATTCTGCCTGCCAACTGAATAAATTTGGAATTCAGGACTCCCACTTGTTTTCTTTACATTGAGACATAATTTACATACTGTAAAATTCACTGTTCTGTTTATTTGTGTTGGGCATCTTCGATAGATTTATCTATTTAAGGGTATTTCTGAATAAAGCTGGTGACAGTGATAAGAATTCTGGAAAGAAAGGGCATGAGATTTTTCTGCCTCTTTAGGCATATGTGAACCTGTTGCTTAAGGCTCCTCAGTCTCAATTTCCTCTACAACATGAGACAATTAATGGGCTCACTTCTGAGATCTGTGCCAGTGCTGAAATAATTTTGTGACTTTGTGATAGGCATTTAGTTGTTTGAACGAAGTAGATCAACTTCAATTGATCAGTTAGTACTACATGCCAGGTTTCCAGTAGGGGTGTCTTTATTTTTCTTATACTGACATAATAGCCTCAATATGCTGTTGAAATTGCTACAAAACTATTGTACATACATGTTTCGTATGATCAGATAAATAGATAAAAGCAACAGTGTGGAGTGTTTTTTACACTGGTCTTAAAAACCTATATTTTCCTGGACATGTATATGTATTGAGTTTTTAAATATTCCAGTAAAGAGCTAGACTAAGACATTTTTATAAAGTTTTGTCTGCCAGATAGCTCAGGGAACTAAATTGCCTTCTTAAGCAGAGCGCAATGGCAGGCATTCAATCCCCTGCATGCTGTGCTGGCCCCACCCCTAGGGCACACTGAAATGATGATTGAAACTGGCTGTGGTGGTGCGCGCCTATAATTCCAGCACTTGGGAGGCTGAAAACAGAATCACTGAGTCCTATTTATATAGTGAGACTCTGTAGACCCTGTACCAAATACATCAAAAAATAATAAAAAATAAAGCTTTAAGTCTTATAATCATTTCTAAGGGTATATGAACTTGGATTTTATTCTTTAAAATTGACTTTATTATGCACAATCACATGAAATAATTTTTTAAAAAATGTGTTGCCCATGTTTATTCCTGAGATCACTGAATTTTCTTGGGAACAATCTTCTGGTTTTTTAGATTAGGTTTTTACTAAGTATTTGTGGCTCCAAAACACAACATTCTGCTACCAAACAAGTTGTATATTTTTCTGCAAGTGCTAGGAACACAGTGCAACTTATATGATGTTAAACTACAGACCATTTGGCATTAGTGCTTCTCCCCACTTCATCTGACTACATCATATGTTGACAGGTTGAATGCATTAGTATAAAAATGTTCAGTGGAAGGGAAAATTGAAAAGTCTCATGAGAATAACTAGCATGGATTCATACATGCCATATTTTCTCCAAAGAATTAATTTAAAAATCTGTTGCTGCCATTGACCAACTTTTACTGCTTACTACTAACCATATATAGTAAGTGTTGATATGAGGCTTGATGGCTTGGGTTTTAATCTTGGCTTTCTTAGATCTTTGGCTGTCTTGCTTAGAGAGTCTGCATTGGAACCAGTTGAGAGCCAAATCATTGGTTAGTAGCCATGATTGACTCCAATGGACATCTGCATGAGGCCCCAATACACTCTGATTTTCTTGGCTGTCCTGGAGAATCCATACAGCTGTTTGTGAATGAAGGGTATACTGTATTCATAGAAAGCTTCATATGTGAAGCTTACTGAAGAACATTGATGCTTTAGGGAAAAAAAAAGAGTATTCCAGGTGGCATATATGCAGAGTCTTGTGTGGTAATTCTTACACTTTTGGGGATATAGGAACCCTTTGTCAGTCTGATATAGCCTATGAACCTTTTTCAGAATAGATTTTAATATACTTTAAATAGGAAAGATTGTAAAGACCAATCATATTAATATGTATTTTATCATACTATTTTTGAATGTTGCATATAGTTACATGCATGCTACTTTACTAATTTCTTAAAATCAAATATCAGGTCTAGAAGTAACATGATTTTAGAATAGTAATAGCTATGAAAGTTATTTTGAAATTACTTTATTTTAAAAGAAACAATTGATAAGAACAATTATATGACTTCTCTTAGAGATATTCAGATCTTGCTAATACTACTAGAGTACGTTGTCTACATCCCTAGTTGAAGTAATCATTTGATTAATAGAAAATGATGACAAAGACGAAATTTTTTCTTATTCAATTTCACAGACCTTTATAGATGTAAAAATTAAGCATTTCCCAGTTCTGCTGAGAGGATATACTCCTTGCCTCTACTGATGGTTGTGTAAATTGCTTCATCTTTTTTGATAACTTGGCCACAGGAACCTTAATCTACTCACTCTACCCTGGGAAGCCATTTAGGAAAAGACTATAGTACAAAGATCCATATACAAAAGTGTTCACCTTTTTTTTTTTTTTTTTTTTTTTTTGGTGGTACCAGGGATCAAACTCAGGATGTTGCACTTGTCAGGCAAGCACTTACGCCACTGAGCTATATCCCCAGCGCCACTGAGCTATATCCCCAGCCAGAAAGATGTTGATTTTGGTGCTACTGATAGTAAGGAAAATTACAAATTAAAGTGCAGCAGTAGAATAGTTTTATGGTATATCAGCAAGGTATTGTAATATTTAAGACTTACTAAACTTTTGTAAGCGTCCTTGTGAAAAACACCAATTTAGGGCTGGAGAGATAAGCACCTGCTTGGTAAGCACTGGGTCCTGAGTTCAATCTCTGGTACCACAAAAAAACCCACACCCATTTAACCTAGTTAACATATAAGATAGTCTGTTCTAGACATAGATAGTATGTCTAGAAAATCATTTCAGATTTGGAACTAAAAACTTTATAGACAGTTCTCTTTGTTTCCTACTATAGAGAATGCCAGGGATCAATGGCTTTTACTCTGTTTTTTGACCTTACTGTATCAGAGTCATCATTTGGGAAATATTTGGAGAGTTTCTAGAATAAGAATGTATATATTAATGTGGGTAGAATACTGGTTCTTTTAAATTTTATTGGTGAAACCAGGGATTGAACTCAGGCCCTTGCACTTGCCAGGGAAGCACTTATTCCACTGAACCATCTCCCTGGCCCCAAGAGATTTTTTTTTCTGTGTTCTTTTAATTTTTGTATTTTAGGATAGGGTATACAGGTTCTCACTGTGTGATTGGACTCATAGTGATTCTCCTATTTTACAGCCTCCCAAGTGTTGGGTTTACACACATGTGCCACCAAGCTAAGTCTCAATTGCTTTCTCAGTGTGCCCCCGGAGTGGATCCGGCACAGCAGGCCTGGGGATCAAACTCCTAGCCCCTGCATCTAAGCAGACACTTTAATCCACTGAGCTATCTGGCTGGCCCTAGAATACTGGTTCTAATGCTGCTTTATGCCAGGAACTAAGCTGCCTTGTATTTGTTTAAATGAGGTAGATTCTTGAGAGGTTTCCATTTAAAAAGTAACAAAAGCAGCAATTCATTGTTGAATATGTGTTGCACTAATCATTGTTTTCTTCTTAATTACTTCTCTCCCACCAACAAAAGTGTGAATGTGTTCCATCACTGGAAAATATTTGGGCCTATTCCTCCTTTTGGTGAGAACACAAGTATTTGCCTTCAAAAACCAGTACTTTCCTGTGGAAGTTTATGAATTGCCTTTAACAATGTAGTCATTAGTCTCTATTTCTATCAATTTCTTAAGCTTTTATCTTCTGAAAGATTTTCTCAAAGGAAGAGTTTTTACCTTTTTCAAAACTCCAGATTCCTGCTCTCTCTTCAGTCCTGTTCATTAAGCTCACTCAGTTGGTTTCAGAGTCTATGCATTTCCTTTCTTTTTCCTCATTTTTCTCTAATTCTAAATAACCATTTGTTCCAAGGATCAGGTCTTCTAATTTCAGGAAGGTCTTCATCAGTCTCTGCTTCTGTTGTTGCTCTGCCTTCTTAAATAAGAACCTGTCACAAGACAGATCAAGACAGATTATGTATTTGTCAACAATTCCATTTTTTTATGTCTCATTATTGAGGGTTTGAGTAGGACCAGTTTATTCTTATATGATTTGGGAAGAGTAGCTTTACTAGAACAGTCATGTGGATAAGATTCTAGAAGAAATGTATGTTTTGGAAACAATTTTAAGTATAAGAATTGTATACAAATAGATTCTTTTGCATTTATTTCAGGTATTTTTATAAACAAATACAATATATTTATAAATACTTTTGTTATATTTTTTAAGTAAATTAAAGTCAAAAGAAGTGTGGTAGGGTGAATATGCGTGTTATAGTAACCTTTTTGTTTACCATTTTTTCATTTGTTCCTATGGATTCAAGTTACTCTTTGGCATCACTTATTATTCTAACTAATCTTTTATCTCTAAGGTTTATTTTTGCTCTTACTGTCAAATAGATTATATTTCTACATGTTATGAGCCCCAAAGTGTGATTACACACATCATTTTTTTTTCTTTTATATTTTAGGGAAGAGTCTACAGGGTGTTCAGGGTCTCACTACTAAATCAGACTTGTAATGATCTGCCTGTTTACAACTTCCCAAGAGCTAGGATTACAGACATGTGCCACCACCCCAGTCTCGATTTGTGTCTCAATGAGCCCCAGGGTCAGGGCCGGCAAGGCAGGCCTAGGGGTTGAATCCCCGGCCTCTGCACCTGCTTACAGGTACTTTAATCCACTGAGCTATTTGGCCGGCCTACAAAAGTTGAAAAGGTTATATTTTTCTTTTTGGCTGGCTCAGGCTGCTTTTAAGTGTGAGTGTGATTTGGCATGTGGAGCTGGGGATTGAACTGTGGTCCCGCAAGCCTGAATGGATTTGCCCAGGCAGGCACCTAAACAACTGAGCTAACTGGAAAGCCCCCTATACACATCATTTTCTGAATTTGCTTTTTAGTCAGGAGAACAGTAATTTGCAATTGTACCTTTATAATTACATAATAACAACCTTTACTGATGTTCTTTGTTTTTATCATGTGGGTTAAAATTACTGTCTGATGTCACTTTCACCCTGAAGAACTTCATTTAGTATTTCTGTAAAATGACCTGCTAGTATTCATTTTTATTTCTCTATAAATATCTTTTTAAACTTTGTTTTTGAAAGACAGTTTTGGTGAGTATAAGATTATTGGTTGATTTTTTTCCAGCACTTTGGCTATGTTATTCCATGGCCTTCATTATTTCCAATGAAAAGTCAGATGCTAATCTTACTGAAGTTTCCTTTGTACATAATATTTTATTTCTATCTCTCTTATCTCTGTCTTTCAAAATTTTGACTGTGATATGCCTGAGTGTGGACTTCTCTGTTGTTACCACAGAGCTAACAGCCTTTTCTTTAAGTGTTTTTATACTTTTCTGCTGGATGGTTAAGACCAAGATAAAGCAAGATCTACATAACAAAAATGTAACTTTTGTATCTGACAAGGTCAGTCAGATCACCTCAGGATTTACGCTGAAACCCTGTACCGCAGTATGCAGATCCTTTGTCAGTGTCAGCCATGTGGATGAGTGACGGCCATTGCTTGACCAGTTCACTCACTGTGAAAGCTTGAGAGAATGTCTTCTCTCCATGTGACTCTCTTTAGGCACTCTACATCATCAGTCACTTCCCTCTGTGGCCCCAAAATCTCCTTATAAGAAATTTTGGGACACTACTAAGTTACAAGATGTTACAGTACAGGTTCTCTTATGTACTGAGTCCTCACTGACCTTGAATGGCTGGGATCAAAATGTAGGCTTTCTTTGCAGCCCTTCTTTTTCTCTAAGTTTAGCTTCATACTTAAGTTATTAACCCTCCAGAATAGAAGCTTAATGATATTATTACCCTATAACATAGGGAGTTGAGCTGAATCTCACTGTCTGAATATCAAACATCTTAGACATAACATGAAAAAAGGCATTTTCCATCAAGTATTGATATGTTAAACTTTTAATCTCTACAGAATGTGAAGAAAAAGTAAATATATAAGAAGTACAACAATTAAAAAATAAGAATAAACAATTACATATTTTACACATAAATTTAAAATTCTAACAATATGTAGCGTTGTAGCATGGCAGTCCTATGACATTTTTTTCTTGTCTCTTGTTTTCATTTATTACCCTTTTTTAAAAAACAAACATTTACTTGACAATATAGCAATAATTGATATGACATTAGAAGCAGTATGTATTTAGAAGACCAGAATGACAGGCATTCCAAGCATGGCCCTTGTATTACACATTGCTATCTTTAGTGCAGTTGCTTAGTTCACAAGTATCAGCATGTCTAGTTAGTCAGGGTGAGAATCCTACCAATTAACTGCTAGTTTCAAAAACACATTGAAGATTCTCAGGATCATTGCCTTAACCATCTTCTGCATTATAAATATGTGGTTTTGTCCATGTTATGTTTCCTAGCTTTTTTCCTTGCCCTTTCTTTGTTATTTAATTCTTAAGTTCTCACTTTCCTTTTATGTTATAACTTTCTATTTTTATTTCTTCTTTTGAGTTCTTACAGTAGGAGACTATATGATGTGTGCACATTTTTATTTCACTTATATCTTCAAGTGGCATCCACTTATATATGAAGGTTTCAAGTTTATCATTTTTTATAGCTGAGTAATAATCCATTGTATAAAAATACCACGTCTTTTTTATCCATTCCTCAGGTGACGGACATTTTGCTTACTTCCAAGATTTGGCTATCACTAACAGCGTTGCTAGTGTAGTGGTATCATGCAAGATTCCCAAGATTTGGCTATCACAAATTGTGCTGCTATAGGCATAGGCGCACATACATCACTGTGATATGATGTTTTCAGTTCTTCTGGGAAAATTCCCATCAGGTGGATAGCTGGATTGAATGGGATTTCCAGTTCTAGTGTTTTGTTTTGTTTTGTGGAACTGGCAGTCCTAGTTTTTTAAGGAATCAGAGCTGGGGCTGGGGAGATAGCTCAGTAGAATAAGTGCTTGCCTGACAAGTGCAAGGTCCTGAGTTCAATCCCCGGTTCCACAAAAAAAGAGAGTGTCAATGCTATCTGTTTACAGTCTGCCTCTTCCTTAGGTGGAGCTTTGCACCACTGATCTGGGGGCTGAGAATAAAGACAATGGCTTCTCTTGGGATGACACTGTATTCTATGAGTTAGGCATTGGGCAAGGATGGCAGACCCTGGTCTTTTTATGAAGTTTTTTTTTTTTTAAATATGCACAACATTTTTAAATTAAGAAAAATATGTATAGTTGCAATATCCATCATTAGTGCTAACAAAATTAACAAAAATTCCTTAATATCATAAAGGTTCTTGATATTGAACCTCTACCATATAAATAAGATTGGGCAAGAGCAGTCAGCCTGATAGGCCTTGCTTTGCCTAAATAGAGCTTTTTTGTCTAAGTGGGAAGGGAGACTAGGTGATAAAAGGGTGTTTTAGTTCTCCCAAGCATATGTGCGTAGACTAGAGATCTTACACCAGGCTGTGGTGGATGAGATTGTTTTATAGCTTGTTCTGTCACCATGACTTGGGAAGGAGAGCACCTCATCATTTTTGCCACACCCACTTCGACATCTGTCGTTAGCAGTTAGGCTGAAAGAGGAACAGGTTATAGCTCAAATGCCATATAATCTTACTGTTCTTACCAAGATTTAGTACATTTTATTTTTTGAATTTATTTGTTTATTTATTTATTTATTTATTTATTTGGTATAGGGTCTCACTATGTAACTCAGACTCATAGTGATCCTTGTGTCTCAGGATCCCTAGTGCTATGATTATAGACATGTGCCACCATGCCCAGTTTTGGTGGCCAGAACAGCACATCTAGGGCAGGGCCAAAGACAGTATATGGTACTGGGGATGGTACTGGGGATCCTTGTCTTAAACTATAAAGGTATCTCCTCAGACTGGTTTAGCAAATTTTATTGAATACACTGTTTCTTCACTTATATACTTAGGACAGCTGAAGGAGATTTTAAATCTTTGGGTTTTTTTAATTGCAATTTTTAGGTCTGGCCAGATAGCTCAATGGATTAAAATACCTGCAAGCCGGCACAGGGGCCTGTGGTGTTGTCCTCACCCCCGGGGCATGCTGAGACTGCAATTGAGACTGGGCAGTGGTGCAGGCCTGTAATCTCAGCACTTGGGAGGCTGTAAACGGAGAATCACTATGAGTCTGATCTAGTAGTGAGACCCTGAACATCCTGTAGACTCTTCCCCAAAAAATACAAAACATTTTTACTAGTTACAGTTATTTTTCTGAGAGCAGATTTTAGGAGCTCCTCATACCTCCAGCCCACCTGTAACTTTGTTTTTAAAGAAGCTAGCTGTATTTCTTCCATTGTAATCTATATGCTAGGCCTCACGGATCAATAGTCCTTTGCTCCCTCTGCCTCAGTCTGAAATAGAAAAGCTTGTTTTGTTTTGTTTTTACCATAGATACAATCAATGTTTCATATAGAAAAAAAAATTTAACCTCTGAATATATGAATGGCATTTATTTTATCAGCATAGCTTTTTTGATATAGAAGAGTAAAGAACTTAGCAAAACCTTACTTTTCTGGAAAATTTTAGTCTCTGATAGATTGATGGTAATACAGGGTGGGAAAGAGTCTTTCTTTGTCTAATACAGTCAATTCTTAGTGATTTTAGAGTAGTAGATATGAGCCACTGTCTTAAGTACTTTTCTGTCATTGCTGACACAAAAGTTTGTGGAGGTTTCAATCCATAATCAACTATGTCCAAGGCAGAATGGCACATAGGAGAAGGCAGAAGTTCATGGCAGTGGGAAAACAGCAAAAGCAACTAGAGCAAAAAAGGAGGAGCAGAAGCAAGCCTATTTCCTCCCTTATATGATATGCAAGTTACATGCTCCAGAGTAGGTATAGAACTCATACCCATAATCCCAGCATTGGAGCATGAATCAATCACAAACTCTAGAAGTCCACTCCATGGTTGTGTGAGGTTTTGGGAGGATACCTAGACACAAACCATAACAGCCACCTTCCCAGTTATTATCCATATACTTGAAATTTTACCCATTCTATTTGCACTGGCATTTGTGTTTTGAGAGGTTAATAACTTCTGGTTTGGATGTAAAATGTCCTCAACAATCTTATGTTCAAAGGTAGGGCTTTAGGAAGGCAACTCAATCATGGGGTTACAATACCCATCAGTGGATTAATCTACTGGTGAATTTATAGGTAGATGTCTGTTAGGAGGTGTATTTAGTCAGAAAAGATGGACACCTGAGGGGTGTATCTCCTTCCTTGCTTCTTCCTTCCATGCTCTTCTTTCTAGTCATTATCATGTGAGTAGTATTCTTCTACCCAGTCCCTTTCACCCTGCCATTTCTACTGTGGAGCCAGCTGACCAGAGACTGTAACTGTGAACCAAAGTAAATCTCTCTTCTAAGTTGTTAGTGTCAGGTATTTTGTCGCTGCAATAAGAAAGTAAATAAAACAGTGCTAATAGCTAGTTCCCACAGGGGTGGTCTGTGGCTGCTGTGTAAGTATTCTAAGAAAACCCCATCTTAAGGGGTAATGGTATATCAGGAAGCTTAGTCACAGCAAAGCTGACTCAATATCTATCTTTGTACACCAAGAATAGTTTTTCCCTTTTTAAATAGTTGGAATATATGAAAAGGATACAATGTGGTGGTGCATGTCTGTAATTTTAGTACTTGAGAGGCGGAGGCAGGAGGATTTCTGTATTTGAGGTCAGCCTGGACTACACAGTGAATTTAAGGTTGCCTAAACTGCATAGTGAGACCCTGTCTCACAAAAAGAAACAATATGAGTATAATTTCAGTATTTGTAAAAATTTAGTGTCCATACAGTTCTATCAGCATACTACCACACTGCAATGTTTGTATGTAGTCTTTGTCTGCTTTCATGCTACAACAACAGAGCAGAGTAGACTAGTTGGAGTACATATGGTGAAGTCTGCAAAACCAAAAATTTGATCATCTAGCCCTTATAAAAGAGGTTACTTGATGTAGTCTAAAGTATGTTTTAGTGGAGAGTCCCTGGTGCTTGCTTTCTAAAGGATATCTTAGTTGAAAATATAGCAATAGCACTGCAGGGCTATTGCTGCTCAACAGGATACAAAAGGAAAGAAGGAAGGGAAAGATAGACAGTTTTAGGGCAATTATTTTGACAAAAATAAGAATGCTACCTATTTCTGTATAAACATCTTATTTAAAAGGAAAATTTTAAAATGTGTTACATATACTCTATATATTTGAAACTAGTTTCCCCATGTTGTAAGTTTTCTCATATCTTCTGTTTTATCTGAGATGATAGCATTCTGACAATTGCCTCTGTAATTTTTGAATTTCTTTTAGAAGACTAATCCATTATTTGATGTTCCTTTATTGGAGGAAGTAGATTTCCCAAGGTTAAGTCTGCATCATGTCAAATTATGTAGATGTCCTCTTCAGTTTAGTTTAAAGACTGGAAGAAGTTATATGAATTATTTTGTAGCATCATATAAGTTATTTAAAAGTAAATTGAGATACGAGAATTTAAAAGTTTGAAATTTTAAGCTGGTTGCTTTTCTTTCCAATCAAAGAAAAGATTGACTGTGATAGAGGAATTTCATGTGAAAAAATATATTTTTAGCCTCCAAATGTGCTGAAAATTCAGCATTGATTAAATGGTTTTTAGAAGTAAATGTTTAGGCTCTATGATAGATCATGACTAATAGTCGAAATATTCCATAAGAAACTATTTTACCTGAATATTAATTAAGAGTACAAAAAATTTAACAGATTCTTCTCAAAAGATCTTTGAGGCTATTCATATTTATTTATTGTTTTTTAATCATATTTATTAATGCTTGCTTTCTGCTAAGTTTATAGTAGTTTACCTGTTTTAAATTATCAATACTGATAATGCTGAAAGAAAAGTCATATGCATCATTGTAATCCTTAGTTATGAGTGGGTTCACGTTCCTCTTAGTTTGTGGGGGGCATTTAATGAATCAATATGATTTGTAAGACTTAAAAACCTAACATTTCTACCAATAAAGTTCAGAAACATGCTTAGTTCAGAAACCAATTTTTTTTTCATATATAGCTTTTGAAACTGATTTTCTCTGTTGTGCCTGGTACAGTCTGAGTGATTTTGCACAAGTGATTATTCATATACACACATCTCTTTCCCAGTCCCAACAAGATCCACTTGCTCAAAGCCACAGCTATGTTTCCATATCAGTAACTTTCTGCAACATTTTTTTTTTCAGGCTTCCCGTGGACTATATTACTTCATTCCCTACATTGTGACCATATACGGTGACTACTTTTGTTGTGAGAATGTTACCCAAAGGCAGGCTTTGGAATGCGTGAGACCTACCCGGGAAGCTGGCCCGGATCCAGAGTACATGCTCCTGGTGTATAAGTTCATTATCATCCTCAGGGACATCAGTGTCAATTCACGGTAATTCCTATTAGCCACCAAGAACTGTGGGAATCTTGCCAGTATTTCCCTTCACTTTCAGGGAGGTAGTACACCCTGAAATTACTAGGAGAGCTGAATGTTGGCCAGTCATTTAAAAATCATCCTGGAATCCATCGTTCCTCTTAGTGCCTAACTGAGATTAGTTACTGAGGCAAAGCCAAAAAAGAGTAGAACTGGAGTAAGGAGTTTGGAATTCGGCTTGTGTCTAACCCTGACTCCCTGTGAAACTTTATTTATTTATTTATTATTATTATTATTTTGGCAGAACTGAGGATTGAACTCAGGCCCTTGTGCTTGCCAGGGAAGTGCTTATTCCACTGAGCCATCTCTCCAGTCCTTCCTGTGTAACTTTAAATGTAACTTTTCTTCTTTGTGGCTCTTTTAGAAAACAAGGAAGTTAAATCAGTGATGTTTTTAAACGATATGTTTAAACTTGGAGATTCTGTGTTTCAAAATAATTTTTAAACACAACTTTGTAATCCGTCTGATATTGAAGTTCTTAAAATGCTAGGGTGAGGTCATACTGACCTTGAATTCTTATACTATGAGAGCCTGTATGCATTAAGTCAAACTAGTGATCCCAACATGTAGTATGTTAGATTTACATCAAAGGTGGATGGGTTTGAATTATAGGTCCTGGACTGGGTGAATGCTGGCTATGTAGCTTTGAAACTGTCATTTTCCTTCGTTGAACTTCAGTATTTGATAACTCGTACTTCTAATGTCCTTATTATAAAGGTTAAAGGCCAAATAATTGTAATTATTCTTCTTAATGAAAGAGTCTAGTTGTTTTGTTCCCAATCAATTTAAAAGATTTATTCCTGGTAGTTGTGTCACAGGAGGAACATTTGTCCTTTAAAACAAATGAAAACGTAAAGCATAGACAGAATTGACTCGTAATGAAATGTCAAGAACTATGTGTCACAGTTTGGCTCAAATCATGGTACCTTGAATTGTGAAGTTACAAAAGTATGAAGGTCATACTTATTAAAGGTCTGCTCACTTTTTTGTTTTGTTGCCTTTTCTCTTGGAGGAGACTATCTTCTATAGACTTTAGTTGAAAAGACTGGAGATTTAGGTATGACTACATGACAATGCAGAAAGCAAAGGGAGTTTTTGTCACACAGGCCTGACAAACCTCATTCAGTCATACCTTGTTAACTATTGTCTTATTGCAAAATAAACATTTATTGAATTTAGGGAGAAAATTCTCCCAATACCTTATTTTTAGATCTGGCCAGGAGATAAACTAGCTTTGAATCTGCCAAATAAGTTGTGTCATTATAAGAAATGGGTTCAAGTTTGTTTCTCATTCAGCATATACATGTATTAGGAGGAAAAGAAATATTTTGATGTGGTTTACTTTTCAAGGGCTTCAAATGTCTGTTGGAACAGACATGGTTAGTGGGGAGCCTACCAATGGTTAGTGAGAGGACAAATGGTACTTATGGTTGAAAACATCCATAGTGGAGCTGGCAGGTGATTTTTTTTTTAGCTCAAGTAAGAACTCTGATAGGTTTATAAAGTCTGTCTTGAGTCCTGTGCTAAAAAGGGCTTTGGAGCCATTTTCTTTTTTTGTATTTTTTAGGGAATGATCTATAGGGTGTTCAGGGTCTCACTACTAGATCGGATTTGTAGTGATCCACCTGTTTACAGCCTTCCAAGAGCTGATATTACAGGCACACACCACCACGCCCAGTCTCAATTGCCATCTCAGCTTGCCCCAGGTGCTGGGCCAGCACAGCAGGCCAGGCAAAGCCATTTTCAAGTTGATATTAACGAGTAACACCTTCCCTGGTTACTAGAGGCAGAAAAGGTTGCATATTTACTGCATATCTGATGTCTCTAACACATAATCAGGAACGTATTTTATTTACTTAAAATTACTGTTCTTGTTAGATTTCTTCATTTATTAAAAGTTTTTCAGAATTATCCTTGAAAACAAGACTAAAGTATAACTTTTTACCCATCAGGTTAACCTAGTAACACTTACTAGCTTTGATACCTTTGTAGTCTACCAAATATTTGTCACCCAACTTAATTCAATTAATGACATAATTTAAAAAACTGGCATATTCTATTAATTTGCTCATCATTAGAATAATCATAGTTAACAAACAAGGAAATAAAAATTTAGACAATGCACTGATATTTTTGTCAGGACACTTTCTGTGGGATATCTTATTGTTAAATATAATTGAGGTATGAGTATCAGAACAGAATATGTACTGTACACACATTTCTGTAGAATAGCTTTATAATTATTCAGAGTACCATTTGTCATTACCCTATGTTTTATTTTCCTTTCTCTAGAGATAGCTATTTAATTCAGTGTGTTCTCTTTAATAAGCAGCTTAATTTTACTCTCTGAATTTAGATTTTTCAGCTTCTTAATGAGTTGTCAGTACTACTGCTTGGCAGTGACCAGTGTGTATTTTAAAATTACTTGGAAAATGGACAAGAAATTAAATAAATCTGTGGTCATTGTAAGTTGACCTCTCTATTCCAAATCAGGACATCTTTTAGTTTTAAACCTAGTACCACGTACTAACATTGGCTCTATGAGAAGCTGTGGTGATGTGCAGGTGTGGATTTATGTTGCTTTAAATATTTCTATATACTTTTGTTACTCTCTAGATTGTTGCATATGAAGCAAATTTTATATTTTACATCAGAAAAAATTTTGTTCAGTACTTTACATTGACATATTTCACATTCCGGCAATCAAATATGATAAGAGGAAAACATTGAAAGTTGAGGATGTCCTTCCATTTCCCCACATGACATCTGTGCATCTCTTTTGAGATTGTTCAGGGTCACAGCACTAGTTTCTAGATCTCCTTCAGCTAGGGAAAGTTAGGAACACTTAATAGGCAGATATATTTTCAGAGTGAATTTCCCTTTGTTTTGTGGCCTTGAGGGTTTTGTTTAGCTTTCTGATTCTCATTTGGAAAAATATTCAAGTAAAGTACCTTCTTGCCCTATATATGTTTAAAACTATCAGGTTGAATAAGAAAGCCCTTTATGTCATGTGAATATTTTAACTCTTGAAAATTTTAAATTCTAAGTTTAAAATTATAGTATTTAGTTACTGGTCCATTTATCTAAGTTGTAAATAACAGTATAAGAATCCTTTGGATGCTGGTTCCGGGAGACTCAGGTTTGCTCTGGTTTTTCCAGCTATTATCTTAAGACATGTTAGTGAGAATTGTGTGTTTGAGCACTGAAAAAGAGTCTTAGATGAAAGTAGATATAACTAGAGCATTTTGTATTTCCATCTTCAGTACTTACTGCAAAGAAGTCTTGTTAAGTGACATCCGGAAAGCCAGAGCAAAATACAAGGACAGTGAACTAACGAAAGAATTAGCTCGAATTAAACTTCGCATGGATAACATTGAGGTTATGACTTCAGACATCATCATTAATTTACTCCTGTCCTACCGTGATATCCAGGTATGAAATTTGCCTTGCTGAAGCTGAATTTTTCCTTAGAATGAGAAACTCCTCACTTGAAGTACTCTTATCTCAAGTATATGGTAGTGTAGGTGTTTTATGTAAATAGGCATAGGTCACAGGTCATTTAGCTTAACTACTGTGATAGAAATTTTGGAAGTTTTTGTCATGTTTGGCCTAGTGTGAACACAGTCACAAGAGATCATATATGCAGAAACTACTTAGTGTAAGAAACAGTGACTGTGGCTTGGTAAGTGCAAGGCCCTGAATTCGATCCCCAGTACCCCCACCAAAAAAAGAAACAGTGACTATGATAATTTATAAACACTTAATGCTATGCATTGTTCAAAGCCATTGGATACTCATTTATTTAATCCCCTTATCCATATGGTATAGGTCTACTTTATATTTACACTATTTTGTAAATAAGGGAAGTAAGGCAGAGAACTATAGTTACTTACCCAAAATCACAGAGTTGTTAGTAAACTTAAGAGTCAGACTGAGGTCAATTTTCTCCATTATCCCTGTTCTTGACTCTTCTGTTACTTCTTTTAGGCCCTTTTCACTTCTTTTTTTTTTTTTTTTTTGGCAGAATTGGCGATTGAACTCAGGCCCTTGCACTTGCCAAGCAAGTGCTTATTCTACTGAGCCATCTCCCTGGCTTCTTTTTTTAATTTACAATCACTTATTAGTGACAGTACAGATTCCAGAGGCCTGTACAGGACATAGAGAATGTAAATGTTTATTCTAAGACAGATGTCAGAAGCTACTGGAGAGTTCTTGAGACAAGGCTTGTGGGATATGGTACCACGAAGGAAATCAAGCATTTTCCCCTCAAATTTAATTGTCTATGGAGTCATTTCTAAGAGTGTCTTGCCTCTTTTCTTTCTGGAGGCACACAGGATAACATATCTCTTTTGTAGAATTCTGCAGATTCAGAATTCTGCAAATTCAGAATTATTTTTCAGTTATTTGGAAATAACTGAAATGGAAATGTCCACTTATGGCCGGGCGTGGTGGCGCATGCCTGTAATCCCAGCACTCAGGAGGCTGAGGCAGGAGGATTGTTGTGAGTTTGAGACCAGCCTGAGCTACAAAGTGAGCTTAAGGCCAGCCTGAACTGCATAGTGAGACCCTGTCTCAAAAAGACAAAAAAAAAAAAAAAAAAAAAAAAAAAAAAAAAAAAAAAAAAAAAAAAAAAAAAAAAAAAGAAACGTCCACTTATAATGTGGACCAAAAAAAGAATCAGGTATAACTAACTCATATACATAGTAGTAGATAAAGCTAACTGACTTTAATTACAAGTACTACTAGGGATTATATAGTGATTAAATTATGCCCCCATGAGATTGACCTTCTTGAAGTCTGTCTTTCCTTGGGCTACTGGCTTTCTTCTTCCCTTAACTTCAAGCAACTGTTCATGTGTTAACCTTTCATTAATGGTACTTATAGGCCCAAAGGTGAGGCAAAAGGTTCCTGGAATGTACTGTCCTCTTTTATTTCTGGGGCAGCTGTGTCAAGATGCAGAGCCATGAGACAGGCATCAGCTTTCAGTAGGAAGCCCTCCTCTGCTGACTATACCTAGCATCAAGTTGCTCAGTATACCAATAATTCTAAGCCTGGATGAGAAAAAGATAACAGAAGGGCCAGCCAGATAGCTCAGCAGACTAAAGTGCCTGCTTAGGCAGAGAGCAGTGGCCGGAGTTTGATCCCAGGTGTACCGTGCCAGGCCTGCCCCCAGGGCATGCTGAGATGGCTTCTGAGACTGGGCATGGTGGCACACACCTGTAATCCCAGTGCTTGGGAGGCTGAAAATAGGAGAATCACCAGGAGTCTGTTCTATATAGTGAGACCCTGTAGACTCTGTCCTAAATACATATAAAAAAAAAAAAAAGAAAAAGAATAACAGGTACTGCTGCAATGATAAGAAGAGGTGACTAAGACATAAATGGTAGCAATTTTTCCCTGGGTAATTATGCATAGTCTCAGCCTTTGGGAATTCGGCAGCATCTGGAGACATTTAGGTGTCAAAACTGAATGTGAGTTAGGAAATTATTTCTGACTTCTTCTGAGTAGAGGCCAGGTATCCTGTAGTGCACAGGACAGCATTTCATTACAGAATGTTCAGGGTCTTGTTTTTCAATGGTGCTGAGGTCAATACTTCTGAGTCCTGTTTTATATTAACTTGATTGATTCTCACAAAAACAGGAAGGACTAAGATGTTTGCCTTCTTTATGTGGGAGGTTAAGTTTTCTTATATGTCACAGCTCTGTTAGTGATGTTAACCCTCCTTCACTCAGCTAGATTCCCTTGATTTCTTTTGTTGCCATTGGATTAATAATTTTCCTTTGATCCCTGTGTGTCATTTACATCAGGGGTTCCTTCTCTTTCCTCCCCTCTCTTTTTCATCTGTTCTAATAGAGGCTACCAGTAACATTACTAAAACTGTATAGGAAAAGACTGTTTCATGTTTATAACTACTGAGAAATATCTACAAAGAACTGTTACCTGTCTTTCTCATCTTGGGACCTTTTGCCAACAGGATTATGATTCAATGGTCAAGCTGGTAGAAACTCTGGAGATGCTACCTATGTGTCAAATGGCTGATCAGTGTAATATTAAATACTACTATGCACTTGCACTAACCAGGTAAGAATGATGTATATTTATGGTTTTGAAACCTGCCATCTGTTAAAATCTGCTTCCTGATTTATTTAGCATTCATCAAATATGAGCCAGGTTATATGCTAAATGTGAAGTTTATGAAAATGGGCGAGGCGCAGTCTTTGTCTTCATGGACTTTGTCTTTGGAACATATATTCTGGCTGTAAGATGAGACGCGTAAATAAATCCTAAAAGCACAGTTTAATTAAAGTTTGTCCAAAGTGATATGGATGTATAGCAGAAGGGAATCTGTTTGAGAAATTTTTTTTGTCTTTTTGAGACAGAGTCTCACTGTGCAGTTCAGGTTGGCCTTAAGCTCACTTTGTAGCTCAGGCTGGTCTTGAACTCACAACAATCTTCCTGCCTCAGCCTCCTGCGAGTGCTGGGATTACAGGCATGAGCCACCGCACCCGGCTTGTTTGAGAATTTTAAAGAAGACTCTCTGGGGTCTTCTGGACTGTTGTGAACAATTACTAAGAATAACCTCATGAATGGGAGAAGATGAGGCCTGGAGAGAGGGTAAAAAGGTCATTCTATTTGGTCAGACTCGAGTATGAGTATAGAGTTCTTTGTGTACACGGTGCATTCATGGAACATTCAGTGCAAAGAGAATACAGATGCAGGTGAAACAAATGCAGGCAATGCAGCTCAGCATGTAGGATGGAATCATGTGTGAAAAGGACTTTATAGACTTGAAGGAGTTGGTAAAGTTTTGTAGATTGTTGGGATGTTTAAGAAACAATTTTGACATTGTATAATAGGGAAAGACAAAATTATCTTTATATAGTAGTATAATCTGAACTTGGGAATTCAAGATGCTAGGCTAAATAGAGCATGTGAAACTGTGTGGAGACCACATGCTTCAAAAGTTTAAATGGTAGAGGTGATAGTTAAGATGCAAATTAGTTAAGATGTAAAGAAACACAATTGCAGTAATTTTGAAAAGATTAACATTTCCTGTTAGCATAGCAGGCTAGAGGTGAGTGTAGACTGGGTTCATGGCACAGCACACTATAGGAATTGCTTAGGGACTTAGAATCCAACTGTTTTGGGCTGGGGATCTAGCTCAGTGGCACAGCATCTGTTTACCAAGTGTGAGGTCCTGAGTTCGATTCCCAGTACCAAAAAAAAAAAAAAAAAAAAAAAAAGATCCAACCATTTTGTAACTCTTTTGTCACCTACAGTTTTAGCTTTAGTGGTATAATTAAAGGTATAATATTTACTGTCTATGTTTCAGCATGTGGACTGGGAGGGAGGCACAGTAAAGAAAATTCAGGGCGGGTAATTTCCTTCAGTGCAAGTCGAACTTAAGCATGCCATTTTTATTCACATTCCACTGGTGAGAACTCAGTTACATGACTCCAGTTGCAGGGGAAACTGGGAAATGTAGTCTCTAGCTAAGTAGCAATATGCCTCACCAAACTTGGATCTAGGGACTTTATAGCTAGCAATTTGGCACATTCAACCCCACAAAAATTCCAAATTATCTTTGTTCTCTTATCTCCCTTCCTATATTTATAAAGATTCAAGAAGAGGAGCACATAAGGTGAATATCATGTGAGTTTCCAGCCTGATCTGGGAATTAGTCTAACTAAATCATACAGCAGAGTATTCTGGGACAGTTGTTACAAGACTTTTGTATCTGATCTCCCAGTTTCATGGGCTTTGCTTTTCTTCAGCAGCTGGATTAGGGTATGTACTGTTGACCTGCCACTAGCCCCTTCAGTAGGAAAGCAGCAGCAGGAGCCCATAGTTTCAAGAGTCTTATACATGTGAGGTCACATCTGTTTCATTTTAATTGAGGTAAAATTTGCAATCAGTGAAGTGCATAGATCTTAAATATATGATTTGGTAAGTCGATATACACAGGTAAACAACACTCCCAATCAACATGAAAGATCTTCATTACCTTAGAAATTCTGTGTGCCCCTTTACCGGCAGTCCTTTTCCCTTCTTACACAATTACTGTTATAGCCACTATCTGCATGGGTTTTCTTGTTCTTGAACTTTGAACAAACAAAATTACATAATATGCCATCTTTTAAAAAATATTTATTTATTTATTTGGTACAGGATGTCACTGTGCAGCTCAGACTCATGGTAATCCTCCTGTCTTAGCCTCCCCAGTGCTAGAATTACAGGCATGCGCTATCATGCCTGGTTTTGGTGGCCGGGATGGTATGCCTGGGGTTGCAGAACTGCACAGCATGTGGTACCATGGATTGAACCCGGGTTCTTACACTTGCCAAGCAGGTGCTTAGACCACTGAGCTATCTCCCCAGGCTATGTCTGATTTTTCATATACAGCACTGTGCTTCTGGGGCTCATATATGCTGTTATATATATTACTAATTCATTCATTCTCATTGCCATGGAATATTCTATTGTATAGACATGAAACAGTTCATTTTAGTGGCAATAGATCTTTGGGTGGTTTCCAGTTTGGGGCTATAAAGAACATTGCTTCTGTGCACATTCTTAATATATATACACATTTCTATTGGATATATAGCATGTACATGTAGCACAAACCAGCAAACAATGGGGTTTTGATTCATTTTTGAGACAAGCCTTCATAGTCTCTGTGAAAACATACCTATATTTACAGTGGCCTTTAAATTGGGCATCTCACCAGCCTGAGCTACAAAGTGAGCTTAAGGCTAGCCCGAACTGCATAGTGAGACCCTGTCTCAAAAAACAGAAAAAAAAAAAAAATTGGCGTCTCATAGTAGGGAACATCTTCAAGAATGAATGCTAGTCTCCATTAAACCTGAAAATCCTGTTACCCAAAGCATAGTGAGCTCAGTTTTTAGTTTTATTTATTTATTCCTATATACACTTGATTGATGTTTGATTTATAAGAATTACATACATTAGAATTTGTAATTTTCTATGAAAACTACAAATTCTATAAAAATAGGCTTGTTAAATAAAAATTGAGGTCCATATAAGTCACCCATCACTGTCTTTCCCTGATGCAGTAGAGGCAACTGTAACAGAGTTTGAAAGGGAATATTGGTTTCTGTGAGAAATATATGCAGCAGGAGAAGGTGATCCTAGACAAATAGGTTTCAAATTTGGAAACAGAATGGCAAAGACTGTGTGCCAAAGAGCCATTTTTCTGTTTGCTTTCTAGTATAAATTTTGCTATGAGAAGTGGCTCTATATTGTAGATCAGGCAAGATTCTCAATACTTAGGAGCCTCATTTTCCCCACAGAAAACCAGGAATTTTTGTAGAATTATAGTATTTATTTCATTTATATATGCAATCCAATTCTGAATATTATATTTTCACTTTAGGTACAGCCTGGCCAGATATCAAGATAATTGCAGTAGGATTTGGCATTATGGGTGGTTTTGAAAAGTTTATGGTGCCATTTTATAGTGACTGGCAAAAAAGTAAATTTTCCTTAATTACAGTTGGCCTTTGATTTTTAATAATTGGAACAAATTATGGTCATAATTATTTACTAAAGTTTGGTGGCATTTGGCCCTGAAATGTCAGGGGCTCCCTATTGGTAGGAATACTGGCTTGGGCTGGCTAACTTTTTTTGGTATCTTTCACTTTACTGCATTTGGAAGTCTACTCAAAGTTGCTTCAAGTTTCCACTGAGCAGTTGAATTTCTGGCCTCACAGTTGAATTTCTGGCCTCACAGTTGTATGAGATCCTTTGTGAGCAAGTTTCATTTGCTGTTGTTTTTGCAGATGGGGATTTATTATGTATACTTATGCAAGCAGAATATTCTGATCTAGCCAACAGGCAAAAATTTGACTAAAAGAAGCACATCAGAATCAAAGTCCTTTGTTCTGTTGCAAAATGCAAGGCATATCTTCATATTCTACCTCTTGCATCTGTAGATCCAGGCCACCAACTCATGCAAATTTTACCTCATTGAGTTACATAAATCATGTAGTGGAAACAGTAGATGATGCATTTATTGGCATGTCTAACATGTCATTCAATAAGTAATGGTGGGCTGGCGAGATAGCTCAGCAGTGCCTGCTTAGGCAAGCTTAGGCAGGTGTGGAGGACCATAGTTTGATCCCTGGCACCACATGCCATGCCAGCCCTGCCCTCAGGGTGGGCTCAGTGGGCCAAAAAAAAAGTAATGGTAAAGCCAGACATGGTGGAGCACACCTGTAATCCCAGCACTTGGGAGGCTGAGGTAGGAGAATCATTGCAAATTCTAGACTAGCCTGGGCTACACAGTGAACCCAAGGCCATCCTGAACTACAAATTGAGCACAAGGCCAGCCTGAGCTACAACTTGAGTTCAAGGCCAGCTTGAGCTGCATAGTGAGATTCTGTTTCAAAAAAGCAAAAAAAAAAAAAAAAGAAAGAAAAAGAAAAAAAGAAAAGAAAAGAAATTAATGGTAGTAATAGAGAGAGGAAGATGCTCTGTGAACCCTAGAAGTGTGTTATGTGTGTAGGTGTGGGTATTGTATGAAAGTGACTGAAGTCAGTCCACACCAGAGGGACTCCAAGCTTGTTCCAAAACCTATAGCAGTCACTTAAAGTCAATCTCTGGGTCTCCCAAACCAGGTCATTCTCTAAATAGACACTTTCCCCAGGGGGGCATTGTGGGCTTGTCATCTCTGCAGAAGATGCCAGTCTCTTTTTGTCTCTTCTGTTTATGTTCACTATTAAATATCATCTTAACACATATTGTGGTACATGCCTATAATCTTAGTACTAAGAAGGCTAAAGGCAGGTGGATTGCTGCTGGTTTGAGGCCAGCCTGAATGGCGTAGTAAGACTCTTAACTCAAAAAGACCAAAAAGAAATAAATAAAAAACCCATCTTTGTTTTCTTGTTTATGTAAATAGAAATGCTTATTGTATATTTGTTCAAATTATACAAATTATGACATCTTCCCACTGTTATAGTGGCTTATCTCTGGATCTCTAAAAGGTTATAACAAAAGGAAGAGAGAGATTTGTTGTTGCTGTTTTCCCAGTAGTGAAGATGGCCATAAAATCTGTTTAGAATCTTGTGGTTCAATTTAGTAAAATGAGACAGACAGACAGACAGATATTCAGAAATTCAAAGACAGAGACATAGTGACAGAAAATCCACAATGTAACATCTGGTCAGATCAGAACTCCACATGTATATAGTATGCTATATACAGTAGTTTTTAAAGCTAATGCTAATAATATTATACCAAAATTACATTATTTACAGGGCACTTTAGCTTGTATTTTGTGTGCCTGTGAGACAACCAAAATAAACTACAGATTTTGACTTGAAATTGTTGGAACATCCTTGTGTAAGTCCTAGTTTGTCATATGCGATGAGAATTTAAAATGGTAGCTGAATATTGAAGCTGCTTTCATAACATACTTTGGTTTGGGTTTTGCTGTGTTGAAAACAAAATCTGTCAACCATTGTAAAGCATACAGTTCAATAGTATTACATATATTTAAATTATTTTTTTTCGGAACTGGGGATTGAACTCAGACCTTTGCACTTGCCAGGGAAGTGCTTATTCCACTGAGCCATCTCCCCAGCCCATATTTAAATTATTGTAAAGCAAATTTCTACAAGTTTTTCATTTTGCAAGTCAGAAACTGTACTTGTTAAACAATATTCTACTTTCCCCTCCCTAAAGCCTCTGGCAGTCAAAATTCTATTTTTCATCTCTATGAAATTGACTACATGAGCCACTTCATATAAATGCACTAATATACTACTTATTTTTTGTGTCTGTCTAATTTCATACAGTAAAATTCCCTCAAAATCCATCCATGCTGTGGCATATATCAGAATTTTCTTCCTTTTCAAGGCTGAATAATATTCCACTGTATGGGAATACCACATTTTGTATGATCACTCATTCATCAATAGACATTCAGGTTGCTTTCACCTCTTAGCTATTGTGAATAGTGTTGCTGAGAATGTAACTGTGCAAATATCTCCTTAAGATTTTTTTCAGTTCTTTTTCATGTATATCCAGAAGTAGGACTGCTAGATCATATAGTTCTAATTTTCATTTATTGAGGAAACTCCACTCTGTTTTCTGAAGTGACCTGACCAATTTATATTCCCAGAAGGCATGTACAATTTGTCCAATTCTTTCTAACACTTACTTTTTGTAAATAGTAGCATCCTAATGGATGGGAGATGGTATCTCATTGTATCTTAGACTTGTATTCCTATGATGACTAGTGATGTTGACTGTCTTTTCATGGGCTTGCTGGCTATTTGTGTATTATTTTTGGAAAAAATCTATTCAAGTCCCTTGTCTTATTTTTAATAATCATGTTGTTTAATATGTTCAGAAGTTCTTCATAGGCACTGGGGAGATAGCTCAGTAAAATTAGTGCTTGCCTGGAGCTCAAGGGCCTGAGTTCAATCCCCAGTTCCACAAAAAAATAAAAGTTCTTCATATACCTTGCATATTAACTTCTGATCAGATGTATGATTTGCAAACACTTTCTTCTGTTCTTTACTTCCTTTTCACTCTGTGGATTCTGTTCTTCGATGCACAAACGTTTGCAAGATTGTTATCGTGCCATTTATCTGTTTTTACTTTTGTTCCATGTGTTTTTGGTATTATATGCATTAAAACCATTGCCATCATACTCACAAATATATTTTATACACAAAACCAGTTGCATTATTTTTCTCTTTTTATTTGCATTATTTTCTGAGAAATGTAATATCTTCTAAACAGTAGAATTGTTGATAATCCTTGTTTTCTTTTTTAATAATATTTACCACTTTTTTCTTCATTCCTTCTTACTGGCTTCTTTGAGCCTATGACTTCATCTTCTTTGGCTTCTTCCTTTAGTTTCCTTTTTCTCTTTCCTCTGTTCACTAACTTATTTAATTGTAACAGAAGAACCATATTTGTATAAAAGAGGGAGCAATGATTGAATAAGTTAATGGGTGATTTTTAAAATACAGTTACATATATGTATATAATATTCATGCACAGACTTTTGAATTTACATAGACAAGGAATTATGTTCTCTTCCAATTGATTATACTGTAATACCCTGCCTTTGTTTTGATAATACTATCATCACTCAGGATATTAGGGAAATAAGTTCTTTTTTCACCTTTGGAGTTGCCTTAAGAACCAACTTACCTGCCCCACAGGAGATGAATACTAAAAAATTAGAATGGGTGTCCTAAAACAATGTTATGGACAATTTTTATGTCAGCCTAAAACAGTATGACATTAAAATACTTATACTAATAACTTTTATAGAAATTAGTAAAGGACTTTTGAAGAGGTTATTCTCCCCTACCTGACATCAAATTTTTCACCAATGAGATTTAAGCACATAGTTTCTTATGTTTATAGGGTATTTCATTTTTGGAAAAAAAGTACTTTCTTCTTAAACTACTGGAGACCTTAGCAGGAGACTTTGTTTCATCTTTCCAACTGGACATCCAGAAAATTTCAGTGATAGAAGCCTTGAAAGTTGCTCACTTGATTAATGTGTTATACTTTATTTTGGCACATATTGTAATTAGTAGCTTTAGGTATCATCTGAGGATCAGGAACTTATCTGTAATTTAACATAGACAATAAACCATTAATTATTAAACATTCCTGAGGAAGATCCTGACCAGTATAGGTTGCCATCAAGTTCTCCACCTGGCACTCTGAATAGATAGCACAGTCCCTGTTATATGCTACATCCCATCTGAAAAACCAAACCTTAAGTCTAGGAGACAATAAACTTAGGAAGGCTACCTTCTTGCCCTCTGTCTAAGGACTCCAAACAAATGAATACCTTAGGGTGTATATTAAAATACTTCACATATGATAATTCAGTCACTGTTGCTCTTGAAATAAGGACATTGATCAGGAGAAACAGGTAGACAGCCTTTAAGATTTCCTGGGACAAATTTTTGAAGAGTCATGAGGGCCACCAAATCAATGACCTCCTTCTAAATTCATGGATGACAATTTACATTTTATTTTAGATGGAAATACTTCACTAAAGTAGTTTAGACAGGCTTCACTTAAAAAATTCAGACAAGTTGTATTTGCCTGTGTGTATATGAATGCTTTGCAGTGTTATCACAGTTCTTATATAAGCAATATAGAGAGGATACTTTCATGCCTTTGTTGATAGATGTAAAGAAAGCTATTTGTGTGGTAGGACATGTATTGGTTTGGAAGTTAGGTATACTGTATTGTATGTCTTCTTTGTTGCTATTTATGTGGGTATCTGTGGACAAGTCATCTTACTTCCCAAGAATCAGGGCTGGGTATCAATTGTGGGTCAAATATTAGAAATAAAAAGGAGAGTGGACTGTAAGTTGGATAACAGTTCAGGGTATTTTCTTGTACTTACGGTGTCAAATTGCAAGATCATTCAGTACCATTTCGTGTACTTTAGTGATTGAATGTGACACTACAGGAGACTAAGGTTGTGGGCTTTGGCTATAAAGGTCAGTCCAGGTTATCCTGGATAAAAGATTCATTTAGGACATGAAGTGGATGGTTAATAAAAGGAGTTTAATTTCAGTGATTGAGGACATTGGTAAGCTAAGGAGTTTGGCTTTTATTTGTTCTGTAGACACTAGGAAGTTACTAAAAGTCATGTAGTCAGGAAACCAGCATGACCCAAGTCCCAACTGTACCACTACCTACATGGACTTGACCATAATCAGGTTATCAAGCTTTTCTGTACCCTAAACTTTGGATCAGATTAGCATCAATATTAATCTCTTTTCAGATATTCTCTGAATCTTTAACTAGGAGCAGTATTTTATCAGTTTATTGATTGTAGATAGATTTTTGAGACCTAGACCTTTCCTTTGTAGTGATCCTATATTGTGTCAGTAGTCTCAGTCCTATTCAAGAGAAAGCCCAGTTTTATCACCATTCTAGGGCAAATAAACCCTACTCCAACACTTCCAGTTGCTTTCCTTCTAGAACAGTGGTGAACCTATGGCACATTTGCTGTAGCTTGCTGTTTGTTAAGATTGGAATCTTCAAAAGTTTCTTGCCATCACTGTTGTAGAACATTATATTAAAAGAACTTTTGCTCATTCAATAAAAATTTTCTCAGAAGAACAGAGTTAGGTAAGTCACAGTTATAGTTTTGGTATTGCTGTTGCTTGGAAATTACTTTAAAAACAATTTCAGGATGATTTTTTCTTTTTTTAAAAGAATACATAATAACTATAGTAAAAAAAATAGAAATCATACAGAATTTCACTAAACAAAATAATATTAATTTGACAGTATTTGTTGTATTGCAGTGTTGTCTTCAAATTAGTTGTTTACATGCAAAATTGGAAAATAAGTTATAAGAAATTAAGAAAAAAATTTAAGCATTAACTGTTCCTTTGCATAGATGAGCAGAAATCAACAGTATAATTATCCAAGCCATCCTGCATACATACATAGATATCTCTTCCCTCCTGTCCTCCTCATCTCAGTATTTCCTTTCCTTTGAACACATACTTTCACTTTTCAGAGTATGTATTATACTTTTCAGATTCAGCTTGATATTTTTATTATGGATTTTTTAATGAGACATTTCTTTGTACTTCCAAGTTTCAGTATAGATTCTCCTCCTGAATCCAGCCTTGAAAGAATTTGGGGGCAAATAGTATATTTGGGAGGTAATTTTCTAAAGCTCCATCACAAGAAGTTTTGTCTGATTGCTCTATTGAAGATTTTTATTTGCTAGGATATAATAGTTCTCTATTTAAAACTTTATGCCAGGTATGATGGTGCCAGCTATTGAGGAGCACCATCCTCAAGGGGCTCTTGAGATCAAGAATCTGAGATTAATTAAGTTAGGCTTGGTGCTATACACCTATAATTCTGGTTACATGGGAATCTGAGACAGAAGGATCACAAATTTGAAACTAACCTGGGCAATTTAGCAAGCCTTGTTTCTAAAAAGACAGGTGCAGTCACAGATGTCTGTAATCTCTGAACTTGGGGAGGCTGAGGCAAGAAGATCATAAGTTCAAGTCCTGTCTGGTAGATGTAGTGAGCTCTTGTCTCAAAATGAAAAAGAAAAGGGGCTGAGAGATGTAGCTTAGTGATTAAAAAAATGCTGGGTTTGATCCTCAGTACCATACAAAAAGAGTGGTAATGTAGCTCAGAAGTGGAGCACTTGCCTAGTATATATGAACCTGGGTTCAATCCCCACTACTGTCAAAAAAAATTCTATTTCTTTAAGTGTAAAATTGATTGACCAGTGAATTATTGGCCAGAAAACATTTAGTAGCAAATCTCTGAATTATGCTCATATACATCATAGTTATTTGGGAGAATCACTATAGACAAAAACATTACCCATCATTCCTCCTTTATGAACAGGTGGAGAATCTTGGCTGTGCCACTGATACAAAGGAAATAGCTCTACAAGCATCAGAGGAGCTATGAGAAAAAAAAAATTCCTATTCAGAATTACCTGGGATTAAAGCACCTGCAAGCAGGTGCAGGGGCCAGGTGTTCGATCCCTGGGCCTGTGTGCTGGCCCTGCCCCCAGGGTGTGCTGAGATGGTAATTGAGATGGTGTGGTGGCACTCGCCTGTAATTGCAGCTCTTGGGGGAGGCTGTAAACAGGCGGATCACTGAGTCCGATCTAGTACTGAGACTCTAGAAACCCTGTATACCCGTTCCTAAAATACAGGAAAAAAAAAGTTACCTGTATCCCCCCACTATTTTGGTAAGGCATGAAAGTAGGTTTCAGGTGACATGCACCAAATATTAACAGCAATGCTCTTTTTTGTAGTTTTGAGATTAGTTGTCCAGAAGTAAGATGAAAAGAAGTTGTAACCAGCAGCCAGCCCCTTAGGGATTATTGGACAACAAGAGTTCAGAAAGAAGGCCTCAAATATGGAGAAATCAGCTCTCTATGTGTTGGTTTCCTTGTGTATTCAGGGGTATGAGGAGGGCCCATACCATTCCTTGGATATTTGAAAGGAATGTGTCTTGGAAGTAGGTAAGCTCTGGAAAGCCAGTTGGAGTAAAATGTGGAACTTAAAGTTTCTGAGTTCTTGTAAGTAAGCATCCCTTGGTTAAGGCAGTGTGAGAAGTTGTGGAAGAGGAAACAAATGACTCCACATGGCTTCAGCTCATTCTCATCCTGCTTCCCTGGTTCATTATTCTCTAAGTTACCCTCACTTGCCATCTATATGAAGAGCAGTAGACAATTTGCATCTGTGGATGTTTGCCTGTGTTGTTTGCTCTCCTTAGAATGTGCTTTCCTTCATTATTAACCTGAATATGTGGTCCTTCCAAGTCTAGGTCAGTATTGGTGAACCTTTTAGAGCTTTCAGTGGTACCAACAGCCCACTGTAGTTAAAATAACTGGGGTATGAGGGTAGATCTTCTAAAACCTTATATAAGCCATTGGAAAAAATGTGTATTCCAAGATGGAAGTCACTGGTGAGTTTTTTTTTTTTTAAGAGAATACAAAATAATGATACAAAATTATAAATGTTATAGAATTTCATTAAACAAAATATGAATTTCATAGTATTTGTTATATTGCATAGTGTTGTCTTCAAATTAGTTTAGATTACTAGATATATTCATGCAAAATTGGAAAAGTAAATAAGTTATATGAAATTAAGAAGAGAAAAAAAAAAGCATTAACTCCTTTCCATAGACCAGCAGAAATACACAGTACAGTTATTCAGCATACATCCATAGATACAGGTATAGCTCTTTCCCCTGATCCCTCTCCTGTCTGCATTCCTTTCTTTTGAAGAGAATCATTCCCTTGTCGTAGTATCTATTGTAACCTTCAGATTTTTAAACTAATGAGCCAATGTGCTGTTTGCACACACAAGTCTGATATATTTTACATAAAAGTATGGTCTTTAGTTGCATCCATTTACTGATGAAAGCCTCAAATTTATCCTTTTTAATAGCTAATGCTCCATTGTGTTAAAATACTACATCTTCTTTACCCATTCCTCAGTTGTTGGGTGTTTCAGTTGTTTCCAAGATTTAACTATGACAAATTGTGCTGCTGTCAACATGAATGCACTTGTATTGTGGTATGATGCTTTCAGTTCATTTGGAAAAATACCCAAGAGGTGAATAGCTGTGTTGAATGGGACCTCCATTCCTAGCTTTTTGAGAAGTCTCCACACTGATTTTCACAGTGGTTGTACCAATCTATGCTCCCACAAACAGTGGAGAAGGGTTCTTTCTGCTCTCACAACCCTCCAGCATTTGTTATCGGTTGAATTCTTGATAATATCCATTCTTTTGGGGGTGAGATGGAATCTCAGTGATGTTTTGTTTTGTATTGCTGGAATGACCAGTCATGTTGAACATTTTTTCATATATTTATTTGTCATTTGATTTCTTCATCTGAGAGGAGTTTATTCATCTCAGATACCCAATTTTGGATTGGGTCTTTGACTTTTGGGGGCCTGATTTTTTAAATTCTTTGTATGTTCTGGATAGAAGGCCCTTGTTTGAGGGACATTTGGTGGGCTGGGGATATAGCTCACCAGTGTAGCACCTGCCCAGTTCATGGGCTTTCTTTTTTTTATTTATTTATTTTTATTTTATTAAAATACAAATGTCAATCAGACAGTTTCAAGACATCTTAACCATACACATTCGATGAATTAATACATTGCAAACTGTTTTCATAACGTTTGGGTATTGTACAAGGTGCATACATGATATTATATTTACAGGTTTTTTTTTATAGCTGAATTATATCAAGGATTCAATAATTATTTACCTAGTGGATGACCATAGCACTAAAAGCTGACATAATATCCTGTCCAACCACCATTAGTGCAGATCTTGCCTCTCATAGAATTATGTAGAAGCA
>PVKA01016908.1:0-46923 GCA_004027165.1 Ctenomys sociabilis | reverse complement strand
TGTCTTAGTTACTCTTCTCTCGTTGCTGGGACAAATACTCAACACCCAAAATGAAGGAAGGAAAGGTTTATTCAGCTCAGTTACTGGAAGTTTCAGTCCATATTCAGCTGGCTCCAAGGCAGAGGGGCACATGGCAGAGAGCAGCAGTTCATGGCTGTGGAACAGCAACAGTGACAACAAAGAGCAATTGCTCCCGAAGCTCTGTCTCTCTGGCTCTTACATTACATTCAGGCTCTCTGTCCCAGGCTGGAATGTAGTAGTCACACCCATAATCCCAGCAGTACTAAGACTCATAATCCGGGCCTTGGAGCACACATAATCCCAGTGGATCATGAGTTAATCACAAACTCTAGAAGTCCCCACCCCATGACTGCATGAGGCTTTGGGGGGACAACTAGACACAAACCATAACAGGGGAGGAAATGGGGATGTAGCTCAATGCAGATGTCCTGGGTTCAGTCTCTAGCCTGTCTGTTCACAAACACACATCCATACCCAGACTATAAAGGCAATAAACTCAATAACCTATTCTATATGACAGGAGTTAATAAAATATAAGCCAAATAAATGTCTTCGGGGACATTTATTTGAGAAGAAGCACTACCTGGAGAGGCTGACTGAGAGGTTAGCTGAAAGGAGGATGAAATTCTTCCAGTGGAACATAGAGTCTTTGGAGGAGGTGGCTAGAGGAGGGGTAGATGTGATTATCAACAGCACTAGGGTGTGGGCTGGGGCTCTGCAGCCAGACCCACTGCTGCAGCCAGGCCAAAGGCAGATCATTAAGGTGAATACTCCCTGGATAAAGCACTTCATTCCAACCCACAATCTCGAGTGGCATCTACACATCCCCATACATCATCCCAGGAATGCAGGCAATTACTCTTGGAGGCATCTGCCAGCTGGGAGATTGGAGTGAAATAAATAGTACTCAGGACCACGACACCATTTGGGAAGGCTGCTGCAGACTAAACCCCTCATTGAAGAATTGCTGGTGAGCATACATGCTGGCTTCCGGCCAGTGCATCCCCAGCTCTGACTGGAAAGGGAACAGCTTCGTGTGGGATCTGAAAACACTGAGGTCATCTACAACTACGACCATGGAGGCTATGGGCTCATGATTCACTGGGGCTGTGCCCTGGATGCCACTAATTATTTGGGAAAATTCTGAAAGAAAAGGAGCTGTACTGGATGCCACCATCCCACCTCTGAGGAATCCAGTGACCAGCAGTTTCTCCGCAAGGATCTCCCATCCACCAGGCCAACTAGTCAGTGTGCTCTCTAGAAGCCTATGCATGCCCCCTGCCCTAATTCTGCTTCTTACAAATGTGTTTGAAGAAGAGGAAGCCACAAGGTCTGTCCCTGGAGCAACACCCAGCCCCACCTTCAGTCCCATGGGCTCTTAGATCACACCTGTGTCTCCAGGCCTGACACTGTGAGGAATAGTCCTCAGAAGAAAGGAAAACTCAGAAAATCAAAAAGGCAGCTTCCCAAAGACACAGAAATTAAATATGATAACTTGACTATAAGTCATACAAAAAAGTTTCTGAAAAGTCCTGGAAAAACAAAAACAAACAAACAGATAACTAGGTACTAAGCCTAGCATCCAGGAGAAAAAAATATAATCCTTCAAATGAAAATATACCAAGGGTTGGCCAAATAGCTCAGTGGATTAAATTGCTGCTAGCAGGTACAGAGACCAGGAGTTTGATCCCTGTGTCTGCCATGCTGGCCCCGCCCTCAGGGTGCACTGAGATGGCAATTAAGACTGAGTGTGGTGGCAAGTGCCTACAATCCCAGCTCTTAGGAGGCTATAAACAGGTGGATCTCTAGGAGTCTGATCTAGTAGTGAGACCTTGAACACCCTGTAGACCCTTCCCTAAAATACAAAAAAAAAAAAAAAAAAAAAAAAGGGAAATATACCCATAATCCAGGGAACATCAGAGGTAGTCACTTATCAAAAGACCTCTACAAGACAGTAGAAGAGATATTCTTCCCAACTGAACTATAAATCTTAACACAGAGATGCAACTAAAATAAGAAAATAAGGCAACAAGATGTATTAGTTACTCTTCTCTCAATGCTGGGACAAATATTCAACACCCAAAATGAAGGAAGGAAAGGTTTATTCAGCTCAGTTACTGGAGGTTTCAGTCCATATTCATCTGGCTCCAAGGCATAGAGGCACATGGCAGAGAGCAGCAGTTCAGGACAGTGGAACAACAATGCAACAAAGACCAATAGCTACCAAAAGTCTGTCTCTCTGTCTGTTATATTACATTCAGGCTTTCTGCCCCAGGCTAGGGGAAGTACTCACACCCATAATCCTAGCAATACTAAAACCCATAATCCCAGCGTTGGAGCACACATAATCCCAATGGATCATGAGTTAATCACAAACTCAAGAAGTCCCCACCCATGACTACATGAGGCTTTGGGAGGACAAGCAGACACAAACCATAACACAAGATATCTCAGAAAATAAACAACTCCCCCAAAGCTAACTCCACACATACTGAAGTAGATCAGATGCCAAATAATTTTAAAACCTGATAATTGAAATGATCAATGAGCTTTAAAAAAGATACTAATGAGCAGCTTAATTGTTTAAGCCAACATAGGACATGAAAAGTCACTGTAATCATGGTATCTCCCCTGCCAGATAAGTGAAATAAACCAGACACACATGTGTAAATATCATATAGTCTCCCTAGTATAACAAGTGAAAAACAGAAATACAAAAGAAAACATACAGCCGGGAGATGGCTCAGTGGAAAAGGAAACATACAACAACAACTAAAATCAATTGAGCCAGATAAGGCAAAGTGAATCTCATATGCTGCAGGATACTAATCAACTTTTCTTCTGGATGGTTAACAACCTAAATCCACAAATCAGAGTTGGAGAAATTGAAGAGCCACAAGGCCAGCCAACATTTTGGCCCTAGCCTTTCAAGGTCAGCGAAGACTCAGGACATAGGAGAACCTGTACTGCAACATCATGAAACTCAGTTGACCTCCAAATTTTCTGAACAAGGAGATTATGGAGCCACAGAGGAAAGAGATCGAAGTTCTATAGTGTGCCTGGGGAGAGTCATATGGAGAGGAAACTTTCTCTCAGGCTCTCACAGAGAGCAAACTGGTCAAGCATTGGCCGTGACTCATCCACATGGATGACACAGACAAGGGATCTACAGAATAATGTACAGGACTACAAGATAAACCCTGAGGGGACTTCACTGACCACATAAGAAACATGAAGTACATGTGTTGGTATATAGGTCTTGCTCTATCTAGGTCTTAACCATCCAGCAGAAAAGTATAAAAATGAAGTATACATCACGGGGCCATAATATTAAGCTGAGCTGTAAATGGCTATGGTCGACAACTTCTTTGAATAACTCACTATTGTTGTGGAATGCTGGACTGCGTTGGATTGTGTTGTCGAGTTCAAGCACCTAAGTTAGTTAAATGACAATCAAGTGCCCATCTCTGACAGGTGTAGACAAAGGAAGGGGTATAGAAAGGAAGAATCATGATGTGTGTGTATAGACAGTAGTTGGGATAGATAATGCTGTGCTTCTACATAATCCTATGAGAGGCAAGATTTTCAGTAATGGTGGTTGGACAGGATATTATGTCGGCTTCTAGTACTATAGTCATCCACTAGGAAAATGATTATTGAATTTTTGATATAATTCATGTATAAAAAATAAGATAAGTAAACAGCTACACTCTTAATTTACTGATAAGAGACATCTGCTATAATAATGTCTGTAAGTATAATATCATGTATGCACCTTGTATGATACCAAAACAGTATGAAAACAGTTTGCAACATATTAATTTATTGAATCTGTCTTGTTAAGGTGTCTTAAAACTGTCTGATTGATATTTGTACTTCAATAAAATAAAAAAATTAAAAAAAAAGAAAAGTCACTGTAGTAAAGAGAAAAGTTTTAGCAGGTCATAGTGGTACACACTTGTAAACCCAGCACTCTGGAAGGCTGAGACCAGAGAGCAAAAGTCCAAGCCCTGACTGGGGTACAGCCCCAGTACTGGGAGTGGGGTGAAGGGAAGAACTTCTGAAAAAGAACCAAGCATAAAATCTGGAAACAAAATGAAATGGGAAAAAGAACCAAACTAACACCATGTTGTACTCAGGCACCATCTTAGAGCTTAAGTTTCTGTTTCCTTAAATTTTTTCTTATAAATGTTGTCATAATTACCTAACCCAATACCATCCCATGTTTTGTTGTAAGACTGTTTGTTCCCTATGTAAAATGTCAGACATCTTTGTTACTTTGTCACAAGCTAAGCTCGGCTTTATAGCAGTATTTCTATAGCTGCACTAAATTGTATCAGAAAAAAACTAATCACACCTCCTAGACCCAGAACTAGACCTGGAACTAAAACTGTATAAATAATTCTCTCTTCCTGCCCTTCAGGGTCATGTCTTTGTCATGAACTGGACCCTGATAGCTGGCTAATAAACTTGCTTGTCTCTGCATCCAACCTCCACTCGTGACTCGAACAAGTGCATTTGGTACAACAAAAACTGCAGTAAGCAAGACACTTGACGGGAATTCTAAGTAGTGGGTGAGATCAATAAGGAAAAAATAAATCAGGACTGGAAGATTGGGTGGGAGTTCTTGAGCATTCATGAAGAATCAAAGAAAAATATGAATAAAATAAAAATAAATCAAAGATTTAAATATTAAAAATAGAATCAATCTGCTAGAAGATAAAATGGTAACTCTTGAAGCCAGGTAGGTGTAAGCAAGGATTCTTTTTTTTTTTTCTGATACCAGGGATTGAACTCAGGACCTTGCGCTTGCCAGGCAGGCTCTTATACCACTGAGCTATATCCCCAGTCCTAGAAAAGGGCTTTCTGAACAGAACACCACTGACATAAATAATACTGAAAATTAACAAATGGGATCAAATCAAATTAATTTCTGCACAGTGAAGGGAACAATCAACAGAGCAAAGAGACAATGTACCAAAGGAGAAAAAGTTTTGTTAGCTGTTCTTCAGACAGAAGCCTAGAATCTACAGTATTTATATCATATGGCTTCTCTTATATGAGAAACACAAAATACAAAGAATAAAAGATAACAAAAAATGAGCAATGAATAGACTATGCATATGATATTTAAGTTCATGTGTCTGATTTATTTTACTTAATAGGGTCTCAAGGTACATTCATTTATGTATGAATGCCATAAATTTATCTTTATGACAGAGTAGTATGCCATTGTATATAAATACATTGTCTTCATGTGTTAATGAGCATATAGGCCATTTCCAAGATTTTGCTATTATAAATTGTGCTGCTATAAACATGGGTATGCAAGCTGGGCACAGGTCATACCTGTGATCCTAGCACTCTAGAGGCTAAGGGAGGGAGGTTGCCATGAGTTTGAGGGCAGCCTGGCCTACATAGCATGACCCTGCCTCAAAAGAAAAAATAATAAACAAATAAATGGATATGCACATATCATTGTAACACTTTGATTCTGAAGGAGTTGCAATTTTTTAATAACAAAGTCAAGGGTATGAGGAGTGGCTGGAGGACTGAGACACTAGAAGAGAACAAATAGGAGGCAAGTCAGGTGTTGCAAAGATCTGCATATACTGAAATTGATGGAGATTATGACAGAATGATGAGCATGAAATACAGATGACTGTAGCAGAAGGATAGGGGTTTGCATACAGTCCAGTAAGAGATTTAAAGTTGGAGTGAATAGGGAATGGGAAAAAATGACCTGGAAGTAGTACTAAGAAATGAAGAGGATCCCTGTGTCACTTTCAGGACAAGTGATAAAGGAAGTTGTGGGAATTGTATGTATGCTATAGTCAGGGTTTACTAGAGTCAGTGGGATGCAATGGAACAGATTAAATCCAAGACATATAGTTTAAAGGATCATTTTATAATCACCCAAAAAGTCAGAAAGCAGAAGAGCACAACAGATCTGTCTGCACACTAGAGACCCAGAGAATTTGCCGAGGGCCTAGATACCACAGCAAAGGCCCACATGAGTCCATTGAAGGCCTAGAGCCCAAGACAGTGTCTCATGTACATCTATATCAAGGATCTGCACTGGGAAGACCCAAAGGCCAGTCCGTGGTGAAAGCTGGAAAGTCTGCCCTGCCAGGTAAAGGATCTGTGGATCTGTGCTGGAAGGTTGAGGAATCTGCCCAGGAACTAGAAGCAATGCTCAAAGCAAAGATCAGACAACAGCCATCCCTGAGGATAGTGAGGACCTGGCTCCTCCTCTGAAGAGAACAGCTGAGTTCTGAAAACCAGCCTTGGCAAGCTTCTCCATGAATGTCAACGGCAAATGATCTTCCCTCGTAGCTCTCCTTTTATGTGGTTGGCAGCAATTCTCAGGTGGGCATTCATACATAGAGCCTCCCTGACTCAGTCCAGTTGCACATTCCCACTCAAGTCAACCATTAATTAGTTAATCTACCACAATGTATAATTTGAGAGGGTTTCTGGTGAGGCAGTATTTTCAAGGGGGAGTCAGAGGTCAACTATTGCTTTATATATTATAAGGTTATATGTGTATTTTATGGTATATTTCTGTATCTATTTACCAAGCTAACTACCTGCATTTTAATAATAATAATAATGATAATAATAATAATATAGGGTCTTGTTATGCATTTCAGTCAGGCTTTAAACTCAATTTGTGAGTTGGCCATACCTTTGCTCCAGAGATCATAGCTGCTGAGGATGTGGTGGCAACAGGCACCAAGCTGAACAAGCTTGAAAACAGAGGGCTGCTGCATGAAATTTTCATGTCGCCGCTCAGCCTCTGCATCTTCCTGCTCTACAAGATCGGGCGCACACTTGAACATATACTCATAAATGAAATAAACCAGACACACATGTGTAAATATCGTATAGTCTCCCTAGTATAAGAAGCGAAAAGCAGAAATACAAATGGAAACGAACAACAACAACTAAAAACAATTGAGTCAGATAAGGCCAAGTGAATGGCATATGCTGCAGGATACCAATCAGCTTTTCTTCTGGATGGTTAACAACCTAAGTTCAAAGATCAAAATTGGAGAAATAGAAGAGCCACAAGGCCAGCCAACATTTTGGCCCTAGCCTTTCAAGGTCAGCGAAGACTCAGGACATAGGAGAACCTGTACTGCAACATCATGAAACTCAATTGACCTCCAAATTTTCTGAACAAGGAGATTATGGAGCCACAGAGGAAAGAGATCGAAGTTCTATAGTGTGCCGGGGGAGAATCACATGGAGAGAAAACTTTCTCTCAGGCCCTCACAGAGAGCAAACTGGTCAAGCATTGGCCGTGACTCATCCACATGGATGACACAGACAAATGATCTACAGAATAAGGTACAGGACTACAAGATAAACCCTGAGGGGACTTCACTGACCTCATAAGAAACAAAAAGTACGTGTGTTGGTATATAGGTCTTGCTCTATCTTGGTCTTAACCATCCGACAGAAAAGTATAAAAATGAGGTATACATCGCGGGGCCATAATAATAAGTTGAGCTGTAAATGGCTATGGTCGACAACTTCTTCGGACAACTCACTGTTGTTGTGGAATGCTGGACTGTGTTGGATTGTGTCGTTGAGTTCAGGCACCTAAATTATTTGAGTGACAATGGAGTGCCCATCTTTGACAAGTGTAGACAAAGGAAGGGGTATAGAAAGAAAAAATCATGATGTGTGTGTATAGACAGTATAGTTGGGATAGATAACGCCATGCTTCTACATAATTGTATGAGAGGCAAGATTTTCAGTAATGGTGGTTGGACAGGATATTATGTCGGCTTCTAGTACTATGGACAACCACTAGGAAAATAACAAGGTAGAAAGTATTAATTATTGAATCTTTGATGTAATTCAGGTATAAAAAATAAGATACACAAACAGCTACACTCTCTTAATTTACTGGTAAGAGACAGACGCTATAATATTGTCTGTAAGTATAATATCATGTAAGCACCTCTACGATAACAAAACATTATGAAAACAGTTTGCAATGTATTAATTTATCAAATCCATCGTGTCAAGGTATCTTAAAACTATCTGATTGATATTTGTACTTCAATAAAAAAAAAAAAAGATCAAGTGCGCGGGGATCAGCAGGGGACCAGCAGCAACAACAAGCCCCACCCACCCCTAGCTCAGCTTCAAGCGGCATGACTTCATCTCGCCTGAGCTGCGGCGCTTGGACAGCATCCAGGACCCGTGCATATTCATGGCCATCAATGGCAAAGTGTTCGACATGACCAAAGGCCACAAGTTCTACGGGCCTGAGAGACATATGGAGTCTTTGCTGGAAGAGACACATCCAGGCGCTTTGCCACGTTTTGCCTGGATAAGGAAGCACTGAAGCATGAATGTGATGACCCCATGGACCTTACTCCCGCCCAGCAGGAGACTCTGAGTGACTGGATTCTCAGTTCATTTTCAAGCAACATCATATGGGCAAGCTGCTGAAAGACAGAGAGGAATCCCCTGTGTACTCACATGAAGATGAACCAAAAGATGAGAATGCTCGGAAAAATGATTAAAACATTCGGTGGAAGCATATCTATTTTTGTTCTTTCCAGAATCATTTGTAATATACCAGTCTGTCTTTAAAAATGGTGATTTCAATATTTACAGAAGTTTGAACTTGCTGTAAATTTTTTAATTAACATCATAAAATTAACTTATCTTAGACTACATGAGATGTTTGTATGTTACAAATCCACAAAATGAACTGTAGCGCTACAATGCAAATGTTAATAGTTTTTTTCCATATATAGTTACTACAAGTTGAATTTAAATTTGTCTTTCCAGAGTGACAGGTAAGACTCAGATATTTCTGCAAACAGGTAAAGATGTTTAATGCGTATCAAGAATGAAGTATCAACTTGGCAGTTATGATATTCTCTAAATAAATTCCTTTTTTTCAGTTGAGTTAACTGCACGATTTTTTTTAAATCAACCTCTAAAGCAAATCTGCAGTATTCCAAAGGCTTTGGTATAAAGATAGCCATCTAGTAACAAAAGAAAAATCTCAATGTGGGCTCAGTTAGGGGAAATAATTACTGTGTGTCTGGACCACTTTGTTGTCCTTGTCCGCCTACAGACATTCAAACACAGTAATATACAGTTAGATCAAAATAAGACCTGAACATTTAAAAGACTGCTTTGGTGGAAAAATCCCTAGATACATGAAGAAGGTTGTAGGACTTGTTTCCCAATCTCTGTGTTCATAGCAGGGTAATGGTTATTTAAAAGCATGTTAAGTGCAAGACGGACATACAGAATAGGACATACAGAAAGTGTGTGCTTTCCTGAGAGCCTGTGTTCACACCCTTGAAGAATGAGGAAAGAGCACACAAGCAGTCAAGTGGTTTTTAAACTATATTCATAAGGTAACAATTTCCTTCTGTTGTTATTATAGCCACTGGTAAAATAGTAATCAAATGTCTAAGTCTTGGATAGTACTCTTGGTTAATGCTAAACCTAGCATAAGTGAACTCTACAGTTGTATAACTTTGTAAAAGCATTTTGTGAAAAGTGAGGTTGTAAACTCTGTAATTGTAGTTAGTTATTGTATTTTCTTGTGAGATGTGTTTAATGGTTTTACCTCAAATCACAAAAAAATTGAAGTGCTTTGGTCATTTAATAAAATGATTTTACACTCCCCCCCAAAATAAACTCACTCTGTAACATAGAGCTGGCCTCCAATTCATGGATGTCCTCCTGCCTCAGACTCCTGAGTACTGGAATTACAGGCTGCACCACCACGTCCAGCTCATCCAACAGTATTTTCAAAAGGGTCCTTCTGATAATTTGATGAGAACTTGAAGGTGAGAATATAGTTATTATATGCTCACATCTAAGTCTATGGCCTTAGCATCCTGAATGCTCCTGATCTCATCTAAATTGTAATTTAGCTAAATACAAAAATTTAGAGTCAAAGTTTCTTTTTTTAATACATTGAAAATATTGCTTTCTTGTTTACCTGATTCTAATGTTAATCTCATAAAGCCTGATACCATGCTGATTCATTTTCTTAGTGAGGTGCTCTTCTGCTTGGAAAGGTTTTAGAATTATCTACTTCCCTCTGCTAAGATGATGGAACAGTCAACTTTCATTTATTAAGATAGCATCAGCCCTGTGCTAAAATATATTTTTAAAAAAGATAGCATCAGTATTCCTTTTTCCATATCAACCTATAACAAAAACAATATGCTACTGAAACAAAAAGACATGTAAACCAGTGAAACAGTTTCTATAAGCTATTTCAACATCAATTTTCTTTAAAAGTTCTCAATTTTTTTCTTTTAGTATTGGTAGAAATAGATTTTCAATGCATACTTTGAGTTTAGATAATTTCTATATTCTCTTAAGGTTTTCTCTTTCATATTACTTGGAGTTATTTGCCTCCAAGTGAACTTAACATATTATCTATGTATTTAATTCTTTTTTATTTATTTTTTGTCTTTTTGAGACAGGGTCTCATTCAGGTGGTCTTAAGCTCACTTCGTAGCTCAGGCTGGTCTCAAACTCACAACAATCCTCCTGCCTCAGCCTTCCAAGTGCTGGGGATTACAGGCCTACGCCACCACGCCTGGCTATGTATTTAATCTGCATAGACTTTACTTAGATTTTTAAAACTAACTTTGAGAAACTATGCATACTGTATACCTTACTTATCCCAAAGAAAATTTTGCACATTTCAAAAACACAAACTTAAATTAAAATTTGTATGTTCTAAGTTTTCCATTTTCCATTTCTGAATAAACAATTAGCCAGCATTATATATTGTTTTCTTTTTCAAATTTTTATTGATTTTTTAAATGTATTTGGTACAGGGTTTCACCACACAGCTCAGACTCATAGTGCTCCTATTTCCATCTCCCCAGCCTTTGGATTACAGGCATGTGCCACCACGCCCAGTCTCATTGGCCGGCCCAGTGCACCTAAGGGCAGAGGCGGCATGGCATGCGGTACTGGGGATCAAGCCCTGGTCCTTGTACTTGCCTACCTACGTAGGAGCTTAGTCCACCGGGCTATCTCACTGGCCCCTACGTATTGCTTTCTAACGAATCAGATTGTTAGAGGTAATTCAGTAAATTATCTCTATTTCAAAATTATATCTAAATCTACTTTCAATGATGATCTTATCAATGTTCAAAATTGTGCCAGAAGCAGTATTAGCTCAAAAGCTTAAATAAAGGGGCTGGGGAGATGGCTCTCAGTGGAATAAGTGCTTCCCTGGCAAGCGCAAGGGCCTGAGTTCAATCCTCAGTTCCACCAAAAAAAAAAGCTTAAATAAGAATCAAAAACATAGTTTTTAGACAGGATATTTTAATCTTAGAATTATATATCTATATATACACATATGGTATGCTGCATATTAAATTATCATTTTAGGTAAATTACATATAGATAATAAACATTCAGCCAAACTTTTTTTTTTTTTTTTTTTTTTTTTTTTTTTTTTTTTTTGTCTTTTTGAGACAGGGTCTCACTATGCAGTTCAGGCTGGCCTTAAGCTCATTTTGTAGCTCAGGCTGGTCTCGAACTCACAACAATCCTCCTGCCTCAGCCTCCCGAGTGCTGAGATTACAGCCAAACATTCTTTGAAAGGCTTAAACACTAGTGTCCAGACACAGCACTGAACTTATGAAACTTAAAAACCCATGTGAAGCCTGCTGTAATATTAAGAAAAGTAAAAGATTTTTAGCTCACTGAATTGTGTAGACACAAAAGTATTTAACATGAAAAAATTACCAAAATAAAAAATTTAAAGGTTATTTGGTTCTAGCAATATTGACTATTCTATACTTTTAGATAATTTAACATTTTTATAAATTTATTCTCTTTCAATAAGTTAACATATAAAAAGTAGTTCAAACTATCTTATTTTTCACTCTGGTTAGCTCATTACAACTCAACAAGAGAATGTTTACACACTCAGCTCTATTAAAATATAATATTTGAGTAGATCTCATCATTTCACCCATTGTTTGCCATACCAGAACCTAAAACAAGCTGCACCAGACCAGGCAAGTGCAACTCTCTGACAGCTGCAGGTCGATACAGTGAATGCGAAGTCATGCCTGCAGGGTAGCTGCCCGAGCTTCCTTCCAGTTACACAACTACTGGTACACCACCACAGATTTTACCTCCTCTTTCACTGTCAGACTAATGTGCTTGTAGTTCCTGGTGGAAAGACGGTCAGTCTGCTCTTTGGTTAAACCACATATTTGATCATCACCTTTTTTTTTTTGCGAAACCCAGGGATTGAACTCAGGCCTTTGTGCTTGCCAGGCAAGCACTTATTCTACTGAGCCATCTCCTTAGCCCTATCATCTGTGTTTAGTAAAAAGAAGTGATAAGATCTCCTGTGTGCCAGCCCTAGCTCTGTGCTGCCCCATATCTGCTCTAACAAGATAAAAGAAACTATCATGAACCAGGAAAAACTCGCCAAACTGCAGGCACATGTGCGCATTGGTGGGAAAGGAACTGCTCGCAGAAAGAAGGTGGTTCATAGAACAGCCACAGCAGATGATAAACAACTTCAGTTCTCATTAAAGAAGTTAGGGGTAAACAGTATCTCTGGTATTGAAGAGGTGAATATGTTTACAAACCAGGGAACAGTTATCCACTTCACCAACCCAAAAGTTCAGGCATCTCTGGCAGCAAACACTTTCACCATTACAGGCCACGCTGAGACGAAACAACTGACAGAAATGCTGCCCACCATCTCGAACCAGCTTGGTGCAGACAGTCTGACTAGCTTAAGGAGACTGGCTGAAGCTCTGCCCAAACAGTGTGTGCTTAGAAAAGCACCGCTTGCTACCGGAGAAGAGGGTGATGATGAGGTTCCAGACCTTGAGGAGAACTTTGATGAGGCTTCTAAGGATGAGGCAAACTGAACTGCCAGCTTCTGAACAAGATCAAACTTGGAAGAAATTACTGGGAGCTGCTATTTTATACTATGACTTCTTTTTAAAACGGTTTTTGTTTATGGATCTGATAAAATCTAGATGGATTAATGTGCCTGCAAGCAGGCACAGGGGCGGGGGTTTGATCCCCGGGCCTGCTGTGCCAGCTACACCCCCCGGGGTACGCTGAAACGTTGAGACTGGGTGTGGTGGTGTGCACCTGTAATCCTAGCTCCTGTAAACAGGTGGATCACTGCAGTCTGATCTAGTAGTGAGATCCTGAACACTCTGTAGTGTAGACCCTTCCTTAAAATACAAAGAAAAAGGAAAGAAAGAAAAGAAAAATGATAAAATCTAGATCTCTAATAGTTTTTAAGCCCAAACCCCTTGGACACTGCAGTTTTTTTCAGTTTTTGCTTATGTACAATTCATTCTTTGTAGCCAATTAAACCGGAGAAGCCTGGGAATAAAGTTTGAAACAGATTAATTAAAAAAAAAAAAAGTAAAAAGAAGTGAGCAAGGTGAAGAACAGGTAGTTTTTTGTTTGTTTGTTTGTTTTTCTGTATTTTAGGGAAGGGTCTACAGAGTGTCCAGGGTTTCACTACTGGATTTGATTAGTAGTGATCCGCCTGTTTACAGCCTCCCAAAAGCTGGATTAAAGGCTCGAGCCACCATGCCCAGTCTTAATTGCTGTCTCAGCACGTTCCGAGGGCAGGGCAGCACGACAGGCTCCAGACTGAACCCCAGTCCCTGCTTCTGCTTGCAGGAGCTTTGGCGGCTCACCTGACATTTTATGCGCTGTACTTTGGGCTTGCCCAGGTTGAGAGGAACTTTCGCTGTGCTGGAAGCTATCATCCGCCATACCTAAACCACTCAGTTCTGGCAAATGCTGATCATTTCTCTGAACCTCTGACTCTGCCTTGGCTCCATCAGAGAACTCAGTTCTCCAAACCCAGTCACGATTTACCTAAAACTTGACCTAAAAGCCACAGTGGATGGCTCCACAGCTCCTTCGTTTTTGAAGAGGAACTGTTACGGTACTAACATAGGCTCGAATGCCTGACTACTCTAACGAGAAATATTGCTAAAGCCCCCACTATCGCTTTCAGTAGTGACTGTTTTCTGCCAGCCCTGCCCCAGATCTGGTTCTCTTTGCAATTCTATTCAAATCTCTATTTTAATCCAGGTCGAATCCTTCTTACTTGAAAGTCCAGTGTAATTGTTGGATGCCGTCATACAGCAGGTGAGGACTTGTTGGATTTTTTCCTTTCTTCTAATGTTATTCTTGACGAAAGTCTTGAATTAGAGAATTGGGAATATGCAGTGCTCCTGTGCTCTCTATCAGGACAGCTCTCCGAGATGGAGACAGGTTTCACTATGCGCAGCTTCCAGAGTGCTGGGATTACAGGTGTGAGCCACCATGCCCAAGTTTACTTGTTTATTCACGTGCTAACTTCATCCCTCTCCATCCCCTGGGTCAGGACACCTATTATACAAATTCATCATTTTTTATGCCCAACTACCACATCCCTTAAATTTCTATTGTCCCAGGAATTGAACCCACAACCTCAATTTTTATATTTGTTATCTCTCATTTCTTCGCAGTATCATTTGGAGGTGCTCCTTGACCTGATCTTGGGCTCTATCTATTTTAATATTTGTCTCATCAAATTAGTTGATGTCAATTCTGTTTTAAATTATATTTTATTAGTGAATGTTAATAGTACATGATGATGGGGTTTGCTTTGGGAAATTGTACCTCCATCAACTTTTCTTTTTTTGAGAAAGGGTCTCACTCTGCATTTTAGCCTGTGCTTGGACCCACAATATAGCCCAGGCTACTTTCAAATTTGCAGTGACCCCTCCTTGTCTCAGCCTCCTGAGTGCTAGGATTACCACTTAACAAGTTTGAACCAATTTCAATCTTATTTCCTTCTCTCCTTGACACTCTTGATTGCCCTTTTCTCCATCTCCAGAAGTCTACTTCATGTTTCCAGACCTCTCGCTTATTTTAACCATTTATTTATTAATCTATGTACTTTGTAGGTTTCTCACATAGGTGCAAACATTGATAATTTAATTTTCTGGTATTAACTTCATTTAACATGATTTCTAATGCTATCCATTTTCCTGTGAATGTTACAATTTTATTTTTTATGTCTGTATAATATTCCCATTGGATATATATATATATATATATATATATATATATATATATATATATATATATATATATCCACTGATATATTGACAGGTATATGGGCTGTTTCTACAGCTTAGGTATTATAAATTATGCTGCTGCAAACATGGGTATGCATGTATCACTATAGGATACAATCTTTAATTCTTTTGGGAATGTAACCAAGAGTGGTACAGCTGGGCCAAGTGGTCTTTCTACTTTTAGTCACTTAAGGAACATGCACACTGATTTCTACAATACTTGTACTAATTTACAACTATTATTCCACCAACAATATATAAGCGTTCCTTTTCCCCTGCATCCTTGTCAGCATTGTTTTTGTATTTATCATGATAGTCATTCCAGTTGGCATGAGATATAATTTTAATGAAGCTTTCATTTGCACTTCTCTGATTGCTAGAGAGGTTGAGTATATTTTCATATGTTTTTTGGCCATTTGAACTTCTTCGAGAGGCATTTGCTCAGTTAATTTGCCATTTTTTTCTTTTTCTCTTTTTGAGACAGGGTTTCATTATGCACTTTAGGCTGGCCTTGAACTCACTATGTAGCCCAGGCTAACTCACAGGGATCTATTGCCTCAGCCTCCTAAGTGCTGAGATTATAGGCATGAGCCACCATGCCTGGCTACATTTGCCTTTAAAAAAAAAAAAAAATTATGTATTTGGTATAAGGTCTCATTATGCAACTTGGACTTGTAGTGATTCTCCTGTTTCAGCGTCCCCAGCACTGGGATTAGAAGGCATGCTCAGCCATGACCAGTCTTGGTGGTGGGCTCAGCGTGCCTGGGGCTGGGGCCAGCATGGCATGTGGTACCAGGGTGGAACCCAGGTCCTTGTGCTTGCCTAGGCAGGCGCTTAGACCACTGAGCTATCTCCATAGCCTCATTTGCCTATTTTTTTTTTAAAGAAACATTAGATTCACTGATTTATGGTGATCAATTTTAATAATTCTCTGTATATCCTAGGTATAATACTCTATCAGAAGAATAGGCTTTAAGAGTTTTCTCCCATTCAGAGAGTTGTCTCTTAACTCTGTAGTTCCCTTGGATGTGCTAGCATTTCCTATGCTTTTTGAGTCCAGTTAGAGAAGTCTGCCTGTGCCTATGGTGTCATATTTCCTCTATGCTGTCTTCCAATAGATTCCATGTTTCTTGTTTTGTCTCTAGGTCTTGATCCATTTTGGCTTCATATTAGTACAGGGTGAGAGAGAGGGACCTAGTTTCCTCCTGCCTCAGCATCCCAGAGTGCTGGGATTACAGATTAAACCACCGCACCTGCTGTGACAACTCTTTGATCTCCACAGGAACTTTACACCATTTATTGTACCAGCTTCTTACTGTGTGTCACTGCTTCCTTTGCTACTCAGCATAAATACCAAGGTCAGTAATTAAAATAAGTCCCTTGCATATACTCTCAAATCCTCCTTTGGTTTGAAGTCCTTGGCTGACCACTGCCCAGCTTAAATATAATTTTCTCTCTCTACTCTGTACCTGCACCCTGACAGCTGAATAGGCCTTTAGGAAAGAGACACATTTTGAACTTGCTGACTGGTTTCAATTTAAATAATCATTAACCAGGGGCTGGGGAGATGGCTCAGGGGAATAAGCGCTTCCCTGGCAAGTGCAAAGGCCTGAGTTCAATCCCCAGTTCCGCCAAAGGAAAAATAAATAAATAAATAAATAAATAAATAAATAAATAAATGTCAGCCTCTTTTGTAACAGACGTTAGATTTCAGCTCCTCTCTTATTCAAGGACATTATGGCTGGTCTCTGTCTCTGTCTCTTTCTCTCCTTCTCCCTTCCTCCCTCTCTCCCTCCCTTTTCCCCCTTTCTTCCCTCTCTCCCTCTATCATTTTTTCCTTCTCCAACATGATTCCCCTTTAATTAAAAAATAATAAGAAGCAATTGTCCCTAACCATTTCCTTACCCACCCCACTTCTCTTTATAGCAAAATTCCTTCTTAAAAACAAGTATGCCAAGGGCCAGGGAGATGGATCAGTAGGATAAGTGCTTGCCTGACAAGTGCAAGGGCCTGAGTTCAATCCCTGGTTCCAAAAAAAAAAAAAAGTATATAAATTTACTGCCACTAATTTCCTTCTTTGCTAAAGCTCTCTAAATCTGGGTTTTGTCTTCCTTTCCCATCAGAGCTACTTTTATCAGGATCATCAAAAACCTCCTTGTTGTTATAAGTAATGATCATTTTCAGTCTTTGTCTTTCTTGAGCTATCAGCAACATTTAAAACTTCTGGTTACTTTCTTTGAAATAGTATTTTTTTTGTGCATGTGTGTGGAGGGGACAGTACTGGGGATTGAACGCAGGATCTTGCACTTGCCAGGCAAGCACTTCTTCTACTGAGCTATCTCTCTGGCCCTGAAATAGTATTTTCATATGGCTTCCAGGGCAGCCTACTCTCCTGGTTTGCATCCCACCTTTCTGATCACTTGTTCATCATTTTGAAGCTTTCTTATCTCTCTGACCTCAAATATTGGACTGGACTAGAGTTTACTCCTTGGACTTCCTTTCTGGTCCACATTCCTTTGATGGTCTCACCCAGTCTTACTGGCTTTAACATACCACATATGTGCTGATGACTAAATTTATATCTCTGCTTTGACTTTGAACTCTGTCTCTGAATTCTAGTTCTTTTTTTTTTTTTTTTTTTTTTTTTTTTTTTTTTTTTTTTTTTTTTTTTTTTTTTTTTTTTTTTTTTTTTTTTTTTTTTTTGTCTTTTTGAGACAGGGTCTCACTATGCAGTTCAGGCTGGCCTTAAGCTCACTTTGTAGCTCAGGCTGGTCTTGAACTCACAACAATCCTCCTGCCTCAGCCTCCCAGAGTGCTGGGATTACAGGCCTGCACCACCATGCCTGGCTTGAATTCTAGTTCTTTATTTTTTATTTATTTATTTTTGGCGGAACTGGGGATTGAACTCAAGCCCTTGCGCTTGCCAGGGAAGTGCTTATTCTACTAAGCCATCTCCTTGTCCTGAATTCTAGTTCTTTATATACAGCTACTTAGTTTATATTTCCACTTGGTCAGCCACAAGCTGGTTTCCTCTTTTTATTTTCTTTGCATTGCAGGGAATTGGAGACTACAGTACCAATCTCCAGAGTCTTGTGCATCTCACCAAGCATATTTCTTAGGCATTGCCACTAATCACACATTTTCCTTTGAATTTTAACTTAAATTTAACTAATATGAAATAGAGTAGCTACCTGTTTTAGGGAGTGTGTGTGCACATCTATTTTTATATTTTTAAGTTTCAACTTGTTCAAATTTTTAGTGTGCTTTTTAATAGAAAATATACTGTTATTTTTACATTTTAAAATCTGGTCTGAGATCCAAACTGAATTTTTACTTTCTCATTGGTGGTTTTAATAATTGTTATAATTTTAATTATGGTTTTTTTGTTTGTTTGTTTTGGTACTGGGGATCAAACAGGCACTTGTGCTGCTTAGCTATCTCCCTGGCCCTACTATAATTTTAATTGTGCTTAGGACTTATTTTAACCATCTTATTTATAAAGATAAATAAGACAGACAAACTTCTAGTGATCTGATTAAGCAAGAAAAGAGGCTAGGGATAGCTTGGCTGTCTGAACACCTACCTGACAAGCACAAGGTCCAGAGTTCGATCCCCAGTATCACATGCTGTGCTGGCCCTGGGTTCCTGGACATGCCATGCTGGTTCCGAAACCAGGCATGGTGGTGCATGCCTGCAATCTCAGCGCTGGAGAGGCTGAGACAGGAGGATCACTGGGTCTGAACTGCATAGGGACACTCTGTACCAAAAGAAGAAAGAAAGATAGATGTAGATAATTAAATTATACAATGAAATAAAGGAAGAGAGTTATAGATAGAACTGAGAAAACAATATGGTGGAAGAAGGGTTTTACATCAGTGATGCAGTTTCCTTAGCATGCACAAGGACCTGGGGTTCCATCCCCAGCCCCACATAACACATATTATAGCTAACTGCAGTTAATATATTTAGTAATATAGGATGGAGCTGATGATTCTTGGAAATTTATATATCAAAATTGACAAGAAAATTATGGATGAATATACTAAATACCTATAAATACAATAGTGATTTCAGGTTTTATGCAAAAAAATAAAACTTAACAAAGTTTTTAATTTTTTTTCTTACTGTATTTAGGATAGGTTCTACAGGGTCTCACTACATAGATCAGACATGTAGTGATTCTCCAGTTTTCAGCCTCCTAAGTACTGGGATTATAGGTGTGCACCACCATGCCCAGTCTCAATCAACATCTCAGCGCACCCCATGGGTTAGGGTCAGTGCAGCACACCTGGATCAAACCCTAGCCACTGTGCTCTACCTAAGCAGATGCTTTAGCATGCTGAGCTATCCAGCTGGCCCAATTTTTTTTTTTTAATTATTTAGTGCAGGGTCTCACTATGCAGATAGTACTCATAGTGATCCTCCTATTTTCAGCCTCCCAAGCTCTGGGATTACAGGTACATGCCACCAAGCCTAGTCTCACTCACCATCTCAGTGAGCCCCAGGGGCAGGGCTGGCACGGCAAGGCATAGTAGGAATTCAGCCCCATCCCTGCATCTGTCTAAGCAGGTGCTTTAGTGTGCTGAGCTATCTGGCCAGCCCTTCAACAAGGTTTTATAAGTTTTACCAAAGGGCTGGGGAGATAGCTCAGCAGCTTAAACATTTGCCTGGCAAACACAAGGTCCTGAGTTTGATCCCTGGTACCAAAAAAAAAAAAAAAAGTTTCACCAAATTTTCAAGGAAAAGATAAGCCCATTATCAATTAAATTATTCCAGAAAATAGGAAAAGAAGGGAAAATGCTTGTCTTTTGTTCCAAGATCAAATAAAAAGAGTTATAAAAAAGACTGATGTGGTGGTGCATGTCTGTAATCCCAGAACTCTGGGAGACTGAGGCAGAAGGACTACATGTCTGAGCCTACACTGGGCAACTCAGTGAGACCTTGTCTGTAAATAAACAAATAGGCTGAGTGCAGAGGTCCTATGTTTAGTTCCCAATGTCACAAAAATAACTTAAAATAGATAAATTTTGTTTTTAGTTAAAACTGTCTTCTTAAAAAATACAACTTGGCCAGGTGTGGTGGTGCATGCCTGTAATCCCAGCACTAGGGAGGCTGAGGCAGGAAGATTGCTAGGAGTTTGAGACCAGCCTGAGCTAAAAAATGAGCTTAAGGCCAACCTGAACTGCATAGTGAGACCCTGTTTCAAAAAGACAAAAAAATACAACTTAGCGCCTGGCCAGGTAACTCAGTGGATTAAAGCACCTGTTTAGGCAGATGCAGGGGCCAGATTTTATTCCCAGCCTGAAGTGTAGGCCCTGTCCCCAGGGCACACTGAGATGATGATTGAGACTGGGTGTGGTGATGCAGGCCTGTAATCCCAGCACTGGGGAGGCTGAAAACAAGAGTAACACTAGGAATACAATCTACATAGTGAGACCCTGTACATCCTGTACTTAATACATAAAAAAAGCCAACTTGGTAAACATTTCAATTCTAATTTCAAATTAATTAAACCTAATAGAAAATATTTTAAATTTTTAAAATGTTAACTAGAATTAATACGTAGTGTGGCACATGCCTGTAATTCCAGCACTTTGGGAGACTGAGGTAGGGGGACTGCTATGAGTTCAAAGCCAGCCTAGGCTACATAGTAAATTCAAGGTCATTCTGAATCATATAGTGAGACCCTGACTCAAACAAACAAACAAACAGAAAACCTTAAGGGCAAAAGTTGACAGATTACTAACATGGAAAAAGAGGTTAAAAAAAAAAAAAGAAAAGAAAAGAAAAGATAAAAGGAAAAAGAGGTCAACAAAACCAAATCTTGGAAGACTGACTTCTTAAACATAGCATGTAGAACCATAAGCTCTTTTACCATTCTGGGCAGTCACTTGGGTGTGCTTGGTGGAGTACACAAACCTATGTCCTAGAAAAATTGTAATGTGAGTTACCACCAAAACATGCAAGTGTTCATCCAGCTCTGTCCATAACAACAGGGAGATAGAAGCAACCCAGGTGTTTTAACTAAAGGAACTGACCTATAAAATAGGTGGAAAAAAATGTAGCTACTAAAGGAATCAAACTAAATATAGATGTAGTTCACATACTGTGTTTCATAAACACATGTGATAAGTGAGAGAGTATTTAAGTCATAATATTGATTCTGTGTATTAAAAGAAAATATACCTTCTGGGTTCCTGTGATTCTTCCTATACCTTCTAAAAATTATACACAGAAAAAAGGAAAGCAAATAAAAAGTGACACTGATATTAAATACATTAAAAATATCCTGTAGTATTCAATTTATATGCAAATTGGGAAAACTACACTGGAGACCAGGCAAAATCCCCACAAGCATGTGACAGGCAGTGGAGTTTCTTGAAAGAGTAAGGGTTCAAAATAGAGGCTCCTTCCCTGGTAAGTGCAAGGTCCTGAGTTCAATCCCCGGTTCCAAAAAAAAAAAAAAAAATAGAGGGTCTTAGCTTTAGAGAAACAAGATAACATTAAACAGGTTTTCATCCCCAGAAGGAAAGTTGGCCAACCCAGAATGGGAACAGCTAAGAGTTGATCTGATACCTAGCCTATTATAAGCTCAGGCTACCAGAGTCATAAGGACTTAGAAAATTCATATAAGCATCAGTGCTAACTTTGGGAAAGTGTTTCTTTTAGGATAAAGAGGGACTTTAGAAAGTAAAATAATCATTCCTGGTAATAAACTGAAAAAAAAGAATCAGAGAAAGTTTGACTGAAAGTACAGTAGAGGGCACTCTTGAGCTGAAAATAAAACAGGAAAACGCCTCAAAACCATCCCTTCTCTATAAAGGTCCATTTGTCAAAAGTGCAGGAAAAAACAAACAACAACATATTCAAATACAGAAATCCAGTATTTATGCAATCAGGAAAAAAAGAGAAACAAGGACCACAAGTTATAACATGAAAAAAATAGAAAATGAATCTTTAAAGCAGAAATGCAACAAAACTACAAGGCAGAAAGTGTAGAGGACACTGTGGCATGTCCCCAGAGAGCTACCACTTTAGGAGTAAAGTACTCACCTTCCTAGTTATTGTCAATGTCGGTAGCTGTGTCCTTCTCTTAATTATTTCCATTAACTAAAGAAAATCTCCTCATCCAAAATCACATCCTTTTCACATACACCAGTGACTGGTGTTCACATCAGGGTACAGCAGCCGAGGCACAAAGGCAGGCAATCCTGAAGGGCTGGGCCAGCTTCAAACTCCTGAGAGATCGGCTAAGGCCTTTGCGGCCATTGTGTCTTGGCCAGTGATGCGTTGACTCCTGTGGCCTACGAGAGCCTGTGGTTCCATTTTAAGGAATTGTGCAAACAGGTTATTAACACAGCCATTATAAAAACTTAAATTACATATAAACTTAAGTAAATTAAAACCAAAACCAGGTAATATGTATTCAAAACATTACATCTCAATTATTTCACTATATTTACTGGTATCTAGGCTATAGAGATTATGTCTGCTAGATCTGAATGGGTGTTACTACATATTTTTTCCTAGGTTCATGTTTTTCATTTGTTTTGTTTTATGTATTTGCTATAGGGTCTCACTACGCAGATTGTAGATCAGACTTACAGTGATCCTGCTGTTTTCAGCCTCCCCAGTACTGGGACTACAGGTGTGTGCCACCATGCCTGGTCTCATTGGCTGGCTCAGCGGGTCCGGGAGCGGGGCTGGCACAGCATGTGCTACTGGAGATTAAGCCCCAGTCCCTGAGCTTGCTTAAGCAGGAACTTAGTCCACTTGAGCTATCTTGTAAGGCCTTTTATGCCCTTTTGAGTCAGAGATTTGCTATGTATGGAGTTCAGGCCAGCCTTGAACTCACTCTAGCCTAGGCTGGCCTCACACTCACAGTGATCTTCCTGCAGTGATCCTCTTGCCTCAGACTCCAGAGTGCTGGGATTACAGATGTGCACCACCATGCCCAGCTGTTACTGTTTTGAGACAGTTCTCTCTATGTAGTGCAGTTCTCACTATGTAGTGTTTTGAGACGGTTCTCATATGTAGCCTAGGCTGGCCTCACAAGATCCTCCTGCATCGACCTCCCAAATACTGGGATTATGAGAGTGTGGCACCATGCCTGATCTAAATGTATAGTAAATGAAAATAAGAAACACTGAGAAAATTTAAACAGAGATTTAAAGAGATAAAAAACAAAGTTAGATGAAACCAAATAAGATCCAACATACGTATTTCTGGATAATTTAAAGAAGAAAATCAAAATAATGGAATAGAATTAATAGTTACAACTATAATTTCAATTCAATCACACTTTTCTGAGGAAAGAGAAAATAAAACTTGGACCTGCATATTGAAAGGGCACACCATATACCAAGTTAAATAAGCCCAGTATGGCCAACTCTTAGATATATCTCAGAAAATTACAAAGATGTTACCTAAACTTTCATACAAGAAAGATCAAGTCACTCTTTAAGGACAGTAAATTGGTTTGGCATCACAGTGCTCAACAACAAAGCCAGAAAATAGTAAAGCAACATCTGTATAAGACAATCAATGGAAAAATGTACACCAAATGTTTAAAAGCCAGCAAACTATGTTATAAGTAGCAAGAATAAAAAAGTTTTCAGAGGGCTGGGGAAATGGCTCAGTGGAATAAGCACTTCCCTAGCAAGCACAAGGACCTGAGTTCAATCCCCAGTTCAGCAAAAAATAAAAAAGGGAATTAAATTAATATTTCAGATGAAGGATAATACCATAAACACAGTACTAAAATATACACATTAAAATATATGTGTGTAAAAAGTTTTCAGTATGCTAAACATCAGAGACTTAAATTCATGAGTCTTTCATGAAGATAGGCTGCACCCTGAGAGGACAGAAAATTTCAGCAGTGTTGAGCAATGAATGTATTTAGCTGTATATCTAAGAGTACAACAGAAGTGGAGAAAAGAATAGTGAAGGGGTTCAGCACATGCTACACATAAATATGGCGCCATGACATTTGAAAATACAGCAGAATATGAAGATCACTTTTATTTCCCCAACCATTTACCTGGGAAGCAAGTCATAAAACCTTCATTTGAGAAGTAGCCTCCTATATCCAGAAACAAAGAACATGCTTATTTCTGAAGCCAGTGACATAGAGAATCTGAACAAACAGGTCTTGCTAAAATCCCTCAGTTAATTTCCATTAGATTTTATCTCTTGGTCCTCAAACATATTTCCCCAAGTGAAGAGACATATTTCCTCACTTCTTCAAAGTGAGCAAAAACTACATGGGTTTCCCTTGGGTCTTCATTTGTGAAAGCTGTCATACAATGTGAAACATATGAAGTAAATGTGTATGCTTTTCTCTTGGTAAAATAGTGGTGCACATCTGTGTTCCAGACACTAGAGGTGCTGAAGCAGGAGGAGTTCAAGTCCAGCTGGGGCCACATAGTAAGTTCAAGACTGATTTCAACTCACGGCAAGATCTGGCCTCAAAAAAAAGTTTTATTTAAATAGTTTAGTTTATGGCTTTCAGCTATGAACTTGCAATAGAGTTTTAAAAAAAGAAAAATGTTCACCTCTATAAAACTATATAATTCTTTGTCTTTTTTTTTTTTTTTTTTCCTGAGATAAGGTCTCACAATGTAGTTGAGGCTGGCCTGGTACTCACAAGGATCCTCTTTTTTTTTTTTTTTTTGGGACTTTTTGAGACAGGGTCTCACTATGCAGTTCAGGCTGGCCTTAAGCTCACTTTGTAGCTCAGGCTGGTCTCAAACTCACAACAATCCTCCTGCCTCAGCCTCCCGAGTGCTGGGATTACAGGCATGAGCCACCACACCCGGCATCACAAGGATCCTCTTGCCTCAGCTTCCAAGTGCTAGGAGTAGAATGCATCACCAGATCCATCTTTTTTGTTTTGGTTTGGTTTTTTGAGACAACAAATAACAGCAGCAAGTTTCATAATGCAAAAACTATAGAAAAGTGGAGATATGGACCATCTTTTTTGTTTTGGTTTGGTTTTTTGAGACAACAAATAACAGCAGCAAGTTTCATAATGCAAAAGCTATAGAAAAGTGGAGATGTGGACACATGCAAATGACTTTAAGGAAACAATAACACAAAAAAATTATACAAACTAAACAATGTTAAGTTGGTTTATTTATAAGATGTATTAGTTTATGAATTATTTACTGTAACACATTACATAATGGCATATCATTTATCTATCTATCTATCTATCTATCTATCTATCTATCTATCTATCTATTTTATATATATATATATCTTTGAGTCAATACCCAAAAACAGGTTTCTTAAATCACAAAAAATAGCTCTACACAAGTGCCAGTTAAATTTGAGTCTTGCTTCCACAGAAATCCTTCAAGAGATATATGAAAAGATGAGAAAGTTCTAACATGAAATGCACAGAAACTTCATCAGTAAGCTTCCCTAGTGAGAAAATAACTGACTTGTTGGGAGATAAAGACCTTTGCCAGATAGTACAATTTAAGGATTTGAAACTGGTCTTTCTTGGGTTTAGAGGAGCTTTGCCTTTATTCAAAGCCTCAAGCAGAGGACAGAATAAGAACCTAACTAAAAAGCATTAAGTCTTTTCTGCATTTGTACGGTGATCATCTCCAACTATATAGAATAAAAGCTACATGTAGAAGATTATGTCATTTCTAGTTTAGCTGTTCAATGAATGAATTAACAGAAATCAAAACCTTGAAACATGGTTAGCTTTTTATTGTTTATAATTACAAGAATGCTAAAACTAAAGCTTGGAGCCCAGTTCTACTAGGTAAATGAGTTCCCTGGAGTCCATAGCTCTATTTAACTGCTATACTAAACTCCAGGTTCAGCAGATCCTGGCATTGTCTAATAGTTTAATAAACAAAATCAGTCAGCAACCCTAAACACATACTATATTTCCCTGTAATAAATATAATGAAAATTGGCCATATTTGAGATTCTGGATTCAGAATTTGTGGCTATTTCAGAACCAAATGGCAATAAACTGCCATCAGTTTTAGATGATGAGAATGAACGTTTTGCCTTCCTGCTGAGGTCAGTTCCCACAAGGAGATGGATGGTCTTGATGAGAATGATGATCTTTCCTCAACTCCTTGATAGGCATTATTCATATTCACTCCAACATGCTTTAACATGAACCAACATTTCACACAATCCTTTCATCCAGTGGATTTGGAAAATGTTAATAATGTTTCTGACAATTAAAATACATAAAAATTATTACTTTTATTCTACTTTTCCCAGCTTATTCACAAAGATAAAATATTTCAGGGCCAATTTAAGTATGAGGTCTACTGTGGAGTGTGTCTCAAGTCATTTACTCTATATCAGTTTTTTAATTTCTAAAATAGTAATAATCAACCTGTATTATGTGATTACAGTGAACAAATAATGATTTAATGTTGGCACAGTTTATTTTCGTGAGATCTGTAGAACTCAACTGTATGTTCTGATTTACCTATCCTGATGCCAATACCATATTATGTATTAATAACTTGACTTTTATAACCATCTTGTCAAGTTCCTAGAAAAATGCTGTGGGGATTTTGATTGCATTGCACTGAATTTATATATTTCTTCTTCTTCTTTTTTTTTTTTTTATGGAACTGGGGATTGAACTCGGGCCCTTGTGCTTGCCAGAAAAGTGCTTATTCAACTGAGCCACCTCCCTAGCCCCTGCATTGAATTTATAGATGAAGTGAGAAAAATAGATTTTAAAAATATTGACTCCTCCTGTACATGAACAGAGCACATGTCTCTTAATCATTTACACTTTTTTTTTGACTGGAAATTGAACTCAGGCCCTTGTGCTTGCCAGGCTTGATGGTAGGGCACCTGTGTAGAACGTATAAGGCTGGGATCTCATTTCCACTAACAAAAATACAAAAAATAAAATCAAGGCCATCCTGGAATACACAGCCAGAATCTGTGCCAGTAATATAAGAGGTTGGACACGGCAGTGCACACCTACAATTCCAGCACTCAGGAGGCTGAAGCAGAAGGATTCTCATGAGTTTGAGGTTAGCTTGAGTTACATAGGGAGTTCAAGACCAGCCTGAATTACATAGTGAAATAATATCTCAAAACAAGTTGTTTTTTTCTAATACTCTAATGTTTGAAAATTTGAAAGAATACCCAACTAAACCATAATACATTCCATACTTTTTTAGACTTTCTTTAATGGTGCTTCTTACAAAGGACAGCAAAAAACAAAACAAAACAAAAAAACAGCAGAATGTCCACCTAATAATGGTTGGAGGCAGTTTGATAGGGATTGCATTAAATCTGTACAACAATTTTGGGAGTATGGCCATCTTCATGATGTTGGTTTTTCCTATCAGGAGCAGGGAATATCTTTCCACTTTCTGAAATCCACTACAATCTCTTTTTTCAGAGTACTGTAATTTTCTGTGAAGAGGTCTTTGACTTTAGATAAATTCCAAGGTGTTTTTTCATTTGCCCAGTGCTATTGTAAAAGTTATTGTTTCTCTAATCTCCCTCTCAGTGTGTTTGTTGTCTGTGTAGAGGAATGCTGTTGACTTTTGGGTATTGACTTTGTACCTGCTATGCTACTGAATTTGTGTATCAATTCTAGTAGCTTCTTGGTGGAGTTTTTTGGGTCTTCCAAGTAAAGTATCATGTGATCTGCAAATAATGATAATTTAACTTCTTTTTTACCTATTCTTATTCCTTTTATATCTCCCTCTTGTCTAATGGCTCTACCTAATGATTCCAAAACTACACTGAACAGGAGGGGTGATAGAGGATATCCTTGTCTTATGCCAGATCTGAGAGTAAAATATTTCAGTTTTTCCCATTTAGAATTATGTTAGTCATTGCGTTGTCATAGATGGCTTTTCTCAAATTGAAGTAGCGGCCTTCTATTCCTATTTTCTGTAGGACTTTGGACATGAATGAGTGTTGGACTTTGTCAGAAGCCTTTTCTGCATCAATTGAGATGATCATGTGGTTTTTAGATTTCACTCTGTTGATATAGTGTATTACATTAATAGATTTTCAAATACTGAACCATCCTTGAATCCCTGGGATGAATCCTACCTGGTCATGGTATATGATCTTCTTGATGATTTGCTGCATTCTATTTGCTAGGATTTTATTGAGGATTTTTGCATCTGTGTTCATGAGGGAGATTGGCCTGTAGTTCTCTTTTTTAGTTGTGTCTTTCCCTGGCTTTATTATCAATATAATACTTGCCTCCAGGAATGATTTTGGGAGAACTATTTCTTTTTCAATTTCATTGAAGAGTTTGAGGAGTGTAGGGATTATATCTTCTGTAATTTTCTTGTAGAATTCAGCTGTGAATCCATCAGGACCTGGACTCTTCTTTGTTGGCAGGCTTTCTTTTTTTTTTCAGAACTGGGGATTGAACTCAGGCCTTTGTGCTTGCCAGGGAAGCATTTATTCCACTGAACCATCTCCCTGGCCCCTGTCAGTAGGCTTTTTATTACATTTCATATTTCATTGGCTGTTATTGGGTTATTGAAAGTTGTTATAGCTTCTTTATTCGGTTTTGATAATTTGTACCTTTCTAGGAATCTGTCCATTTCGTCTGTGTCTTCTATTCTGTGAGAGTAAAGATTCTCAAAGTAGCTATTGATAATCTTCTGAATTTCCACTGAGTCTGTGGTGATTACACCCTTTTCATTCCTTATTGCTTGTATTTGAATTTTTTCTTTCCTCTTTTCAATGAGGTTAGCTAGGGGCTTATCGATTTTATTTAGTCTTTCAAAAAACCAGCTTTTAGATTCATTAATTCTTTGAACAGTTTTCTTCATATCAATTGAAGAAGCGGCGGGCTTGTTCTAGTCCAGTGAGCTCAGGAGAGAGCAGAAGCTCTCCCACACACTCTCGGGGCCTGAGGATGGGCAGATATGGAGCGGTCCTGAGCCTAACAATGGTTATTCAATGAAGCCATACATTTATCCTACCAGGAAGTCCCTCTAGAAAGTGTCAATTCCTTAGCAATCTTCTGACTCTTAATGGTACTGTACCTGTGATTTTTTGTTTGTTTGTTTGTTTTGGACTGGGGTTGAATTAAGGACCTTGTGCTTGTGTACTGAGAAGCTTCCAATTTGTGCATGAACAAAAGAAACATAAAGAATGAGTTCTCACGGATGAAGATGTAACTCAGAGTGGTAGAGTGCTAGGCTAATACATGAAGTCGTGACTTCAGTGCAGTACCACACACAGGAAAAACAATGCTTTTGGAGATAAAGATTGATTGTATTGATAGGTACTACATTGTAAGTTGGATATATTTACATGTACATAAATACATTCTATATAGGGAATCAGGGAAAGATTTGTGTGTTTTTATGCTTGAGATAAATCTAATGCACTGCATAACAGAATTTCTGAACAGGTAAAAGCATAACAACAAGACAATTAAAAACTTTGTGTTACAACCCTAGTTTCTCTTCCTTGTAACCTAAGTAAAATGTTTAAATCTTGTAATATTTACATTTTTATATTTTCAGAGAATAAACTATATAGAGTACATGAACAGTGATTATGGAAAGTCTAATCATCATTTTGTTCTTCAAAAAGTATAGCCAGTCTAAATGAGAATATTTTATATTATGGCCCATATATTGAAATAAAAATTAACATTCTTTCTACATGATCCCAAAAGTACACTCAGGTATTTGTAAACAGAACTGAGTATCAGTTGTTTGCTAATAGGGGCTTGATTTTCCAATAAATATCTCAGGGTTTTGAAATTTTATTTTCCTGCCTTTTGGAATAAAATTATTTGTGAAAGGGATGGTGTATTGGGGAGATGGGAGGAAGAACTAGAAGCAACTTAAACTAGGCAGTGCCACTGCTTCATTCATAGAATAAAGGTGGGAGGGAGTGAAGAGGGCCAGAATCTGGTAATTTAAGGTGACAGACACTAATAATAAGTGTCTTTGAATTTAAAAGCTGAAGCAAGAGAGGACATAATTAAATTACATGAGGACAAAGAGGGATAGAAAAAGACTAAAAGGTGCTCTCAGGTCAGCCTTCCACTACAGCTGGGTACTGTTCTCAGAGAGTTCCCTAGAGAGTTTTCTACCATCAAGTGACATTTGAGGTATTAAACATGCGAGATGGGATTGGACACCTTGAGCATATGATCCTTAAGGGGCTGACAGTGCACCCTTCCTGCTGAACTAGTTTCTTATCCTAGTGTCTGATCCCTGAGCTCAGGTGTTCTCCAGTACTTTTCAAATGTCTACCATTCTGTTACCAAAAAGAATGAGGAAGAACTGACAGGTCAGCTTTAGCTGTGGGACATGCAATTTGCCTTCAGAGAACTACTCAGTATGAGAGAAATGAGAAAAAAAAAAAAAAAAAAACCTACATATTTATTAAGGCTGCATTTTAAAGTACTGGATGTTATTTTAATCTGCATGATAATATTGTCACCCAATTGTTGAGTGATAATATTGTTGCAGAGGAAGAAGTAGAAACTTAAGAGAAACCAAGAAATTTGCCTCCTTACTCATGATTAAAGTCAAAGAGATGAAATGCAAAACAATTTTGACTTCCACTGAGCCATCTCCCTGGCCGAATTTTGACTTCCAAACCTGTAATTATTCTATCAGAGATCTCTCCAAGAAGTGCTGACCTGTGCATGCTTGCCTCCTCAATAATGCAACCTCTCCCTGGGTCAGCATCATTTCCACAATACACTGATGACTTTTTACTGAAACAGTTTAACATTCTGCATATTCCGAATCTGACAAAATCCTAAAGACTAAACATCTGCAGGAATATTAGTGCGCACATACAGTATTTAAATCCCAACAGAGTGAGAGGAAGTATACTAATCTTGCTAACAATACTTTTTTTTAAGTTAAAAAAAAAAAAAGGAAAATTACTTTTTCATTTATTGGAATTGCTTGGAAGCAGAAGTCAGGAAATCCTTTTCCTTGATTTGTGATATTTATGTGGTTAACTGTTGTTGCCAAAGAACAGAATTTACTTTGTTTCATCCTTTGAAATTGTATTTTTGCCTTCTTCTTTAGCAGAATACAAGTCAAGCTATTTTAAAGATCTCTACATGACAAGAATTTTACTCCTTAATCTATATTCTGAGAAAATGAGGCTATAAGTAAAGACTAATTACTGATGTGTAAAAAAAGTATGTTCACTGCAAAAGTAAGAATACAATGGAAATTATGGGAAAATATCTTTTTTTTAAATATGTACTTCGGAGCCAGGCGTGGTGGCACAGGCCTGTAATCCCAGCACTTGGGAGGCTGAGGCAGGAGGATTGTTGTGAGTTCGAGACCAGCCTAAGCTACAAAGTGAGCTTAAGGCCAGCCTGAACTGCATAGTGAGACCCTGTCTCAAAAAGACAAAAAAATAAATAAATAAAAATAAAAATAAATATAAATATGTACTTAGGGCCAGAGAGATGGCTCAGTAGAATAAGTGCTTCCCTGGCAAGCGCAAGGGCCTGACTTCAATCCTCAGTTCCGCAAAAAAAAAAGAAAGAAAGAAAGAAAAGAAAATGTGCATAAATATATACTTAGTACAGGGTCTATAGGGTCTCACTATACAGATTGGACTCCTAGTGGTCCTCCTGTTTTCATCCTCCCAAGCACTGGGATTACAGGTGTGCACCACCAGTCTCAACTACCATTTCAGCACTCCCCAGGGGCGGGGTTGGCATGGCATGCCTTGTTGGGGATTGAACCCTGGACCCTGCACCTGCCTAAGCAGGCACGTTTGTCTGTGGAGCTAGGGAAAATGTCTTTTAGTACACACACACACACACACACACACACACACACACACACACACACACACATTTCTTCTAGTTAGGACAAAAGATGTTTGAGAAGAATGAAACCATTCATGTGTATAGATTGAACCTTTATTCACATAATATCCAAGGATAACTTCAGAGCTTTTTTCACCAAAGTAAAACAAATTATTTTCTTTATTAAAAAGGTTATCATAGATATACAGTTAATGGATATATAGTTAATGGAATAGAACAGAATGTCTTTTTTTCTTAGAATGTCTTAAAAAATACACACAAAACATTAATTTTCCAGAAGGGGACCAATTAGTTCAATGGTAGAATAGAGGCCTTTCCAACAAATAATGCTGTAACAACTGGATGTCTACATTGAAAAACCTTGACTCATGCTTCTAACCTTTTGTCAAAAACAAAAGCAATACAAAAAGCTTAAAATGAATTTCAAGCTTATAGGTGTAAGAATGAAAACTTCTAAGATTATAAAACATAACAGAATCTGTATGGATGAGACAAAAAATTCGATCGACTGATTGACAGGGTCTCACTATGTAGCTCAGGTTGGCCTCAAATTCATAGCAATCCTTGAACTCACAGCAACACTGCCTCAGCCTCTGAAATGCTGGTATTAAAGGCATATATGTACCACCACACCCAGCTAGGCAGAAAAATTTTAGGCTTTCAACAGTATAAGTCATAAAACACAAAATTGCACTTCACTGAAAATTAAAACTTAAGCTTATTGAAAGACATTGGTAAGAAAAATTAAGAAAGAAGATACAAACTGAAAGAAAATACTTTCAAAAGCTGCATTTGGAAAAGGATTTGGATCCAGTTTATGTAAATAAATAATTTTTACAATTCTATAACAAAGCAAATAACCTGAATAATAAATGGAAAAAAGTTTTTTGGTGTTTTGAGATAGGGTCTTTATGTATACTCCAGGCTGGCCTTGAACTTGCTATGTAACTGACCTTCGATGGCCTTGAACTTGCAACAGTCATCTTGCCTCAGTGTTATGAGTGTTGGGGTTACAGGTGTACTTCACCAAACCCAGATTATAAATGGACAAAAATATAAACAGATATTCTACTAAGAAGGTATATGAAAAGCAAAAAGACGCACATCATTTTTTACTAGGAAAACACAAACTAACCATAAAGAAATATTTTTTTTTAAAGGAGGCTGGTTAAATAGCTCAGCAGTCTAAAGCACCTGCTTAGGCAAACTTAGGCAGGTGCAAGGGACTGCAGTTCCATCCCCAGCACCATATGCCACACCAGCCATGCCAGCCCTGTCATTAGGGCAGGCTGAGCCAGCCAACCAGCTAAAAAAAAAAATAAATAAATAAAGTTTTAAATATATATAAAATCACTCACAATAATAACTAAAACAAGTGGGCATGGTGCTACACACCTGTAATCCCAGCACTTGGGAGGTTGAGGCAGGAGGACCACTTTGAGTTTGAGGCTAGCTTGAACTACATAGTAAACTAATGGCCAACCTGAACTACACAACAACCTGTCTCAAAACACCAAAAAAATAGAAATAAAAATAAATATAAGAGGTAACAGTATAGCTCAGTGTTACAGCACTTGTCTAGCATGTGTGAGGCCCTGGTTTCACTCTTCAGCACAAAAACAAATGACTTAAAAATAGAATTTAACTTTTATGTAATGATCAAAGTGACTCTCTATAGGCATACCTATAAAATCAAATTTATATAACTCTTACGGTTTTTTTTTTTGGAACTGGGGATTGAACTCAGGCCCTTGCACTTGCCAGGGAAGCACTTATTCCACTGAGCCACCTCCCTGGCCCTAACTGTTATGGTTTGTGTCTAGTCGTCACCCTCAAGCCTCCTGTCATCATTGAAGCAGGCTTCTAGAGTTTATGATTAATTCATGACCCAATGCTGGGATTATGGGTGTGAGTGCTGCACCTGCCCTGGGACAGTTTGCCTGAATGCAATATAAGGAAAAGAGACAGGCTAGCTAGTTGCCATAGTTGCTGCTTCTCCCTTTGCTCTTTGCTGTTTTCTGTTGCCATGAACTGCTGCCCTCTGGCATGTGCCCCTCTGCCTTGGAGCCAGCTAAGTATGGACTGAAACCTCCACAAACTGTGACCTAAATAAACCTTTCCTTCCTTAATTTTCGGTGTCGGGTATTTTCTCCTAGCAAGAGATAAATAACTGAGACAATAACTTGGTGTAATATGCATATAAAAAGTTTACATTTTCAACTAGACCTATAGTAAAAATTCATCTCTATTCCAAATTTAAAAGTCATGCCTTGGGGCTGGGGAAATGGCTCAGTAGAATAAGCGCTTCCCCGGCAAGCGCAAGGGCCTGAGTTCAATCCCTGGTTCTTCCAAAACAAATAAATAGGTAATAAAAATAAAAGTCATGCCTAGAAAATAATGTGCAACAAATAAAGCCTCTTTTTTTGTTGTTGTTTTAATGCCTTTTTGTCTACAATCTTTTGAAGAGTGGTTTTGCTATGCAGTAGCCCAGGGTGGCCTCAAACTTGCAGGAATCTTTCTACCTCAGCCTCCCAAGTGCTGGGATTATAGATGTGCAACATCACATCTAGCCTATACCTTTTATTTTACTCTACACATTTTCTCAAGGTGATCTCTTTCTTTTCATGGGCCTCAGTTACCATCTATATGCTGATTTTGACTCAGGGCTCAGAGGCAAATCAAAGGTTTTCTAAGGCCTGGTATTTGTAAAACTGGAGTGCTTCACCCAAGAAAATTAATGTAACTCCCCACATGTAGAATCACTAGGGCTTACCTCAGGACACTGACAAGAACTGCTGCAAGACAGTAGATGTAGTCTTCATGAGCTTTATAGCAAATCTGCCATTACTATAGTTGTATCTTAAACACAGTTATTTCCTTCAGACTACAAAACTTTCTTCTACTTGCCTCGTGGGTATCTTCATTTACGTCCCATTTTAAAATCACATGTCAGGACTGGGGAGATGGCTCAATAGAATACTGGCAAGCTCAAGGGCCTGAGTTCAATCCCTGGTTCTGCCAAAATCAATCAATCAATCAATCAAAATGTCTACAGCTAAACCAGGTGTTGCCCCTTCTTCTGAACTTGGTACTTTTCCTTTACCCTCCAGCTCAGTAAATAGCATCAGTCTTGTTCCAGCTGCAGAAGCCAGATGGGTAGCTACCTGGGAAGTCACCTCCACATCAAGCACACCATCAAGTCTGGACCATTCATCTTAATTATTGGACAATCACTTCTCTCCAGTACATTTACTTTTCTATAACCCTAATCTTACTTTAATTTATGCCATTAGCACCTCTTTCTTAGAATACTCCATCAGCTACCTGACAAGTGACTTTCCAAACTGTCATTAACACTACAGCAAAAGATTCTCTAGAATGTGCATTTGATTGTCATTTCTCGACCTCAAATACTTCAATGTGGAGAAGACATTACTTAGGAGTGCTATTAAAAATACAGATATTGTGACTTCACCTCACTGATTTTGATCCAGTAAGTCTGGAGCAGAAAATGGGAACAGGCATTTCTAAAAGTCCTTCAGGTGGTTCTGATAGAAGCACTCTATACTTTAAGGTGTGGAGTACTCCATCTAATTCCTTTAGGACAGAGTTTGAACTCCTTAAAGGTCTTCTCTTTTTTTTAAAGGTCTTGGGCATGGAACCCAGGGCCTTTTGCATGCTAAACAAGCTCCCTACCACTGAGTTACTTCTGCAGATCTTTTGGGTTTAAATTATACTGTATTTTGCCCACATTTTAAAAAGTAAGTCTAGCCATATTATGCTTGTTCCCTATTTACCCCACCAATTTAAGTTTTCATCCCACTGAATCACTGTCTTATTTTCCAGTGATTCCTTTATTGAGGGGACATAATATGCCACGTCTAGTAGACGTGGCATATTATGTCCCCTCAATAAAGATTAAATGTAAAAATGAATAGATTTTACTTAGAATAATCAAGGGTAGGAGGATAAAACTTTATATTTATGTGATAGGAAATATGTATTCCAGTGAACAAGTACTACTGGGGACAACAGAAAAATAACTTCAGCAAACAGTAAGAAAAAAACCCAAAAGGACATGAATAAGTGCATGAATAAGTGATTGATGCCAAAGAAATCCAAATGGTCAATAAACATCAAAAGATGTTTATTCTATTAGCCAGAGAAATCCAAAATAAGATTATCATTTCACATACATCAAATAGGCAAAGATTATCATTCCATAACAATCAAACAGGCATTTTGGCAAGGATGTGGAGAAAGCTCACTGTGTTAGTGAGGAGAATTTGTCAATGTTCACCTCTAGTTACATAGCTAGAAACTATAGCGTACAAAGATGACTTTTTAATATGGGGGATTGAACTGAGAGCAGTGGTGATGAATACGTTATTACAGATGCCTATTATTCACTTTTTTTAAAAGACAAAAGATATTAATGTATGAGTTGTCTCTTAAAAACCTCAGTATTCAGGTTTAATTGCAGCGTTGGCACTTTGTGATCAGTAAGTGGGTTTTGGGTTATAATCTGGGCACTTGTTTCTAAAAGGTTCACCAGCACTGACCTAGAACCTCACACCCAGCTGCATTCCCAGTCCTTTTGGTATTTTGAGATAGGGTCTTGCTATGTTACTGAGTTGCCATGGCTGGGCTCAAGACTTGTGCTGTCTCCTGCTTCAGCCTCCCAGGGTGCTGGAATTACAGACCTGCACCACCATGTCTGGTTGTATATCCTGTTAACAGTATTTCTAATAATGAAAAAAATGGAGATAGAAATACTTCATGGCATATGGCTATAATCCCAACACTCTGGGAGCCTGAGGCAAGAGGATCAAAAGTTCAAGTTCAGCCTGCACAATTTAGCAAGACTCTCAAACAGTAGGGGAAGGTTATATTTCAGTGCAAAAGCTGAGTTCAATCTCCAGTACCAAAACAACACTAAAACAAACCCTAGATGTGTTTATAGGAGCCGGAGGAATAGCTCAGTGGCATGGCACCTGTCTGACAAGGATAGGTTCAATTCCTGGCAGCAAAAATTAAAGTGTTTAAAATGAATTAGATCAATATATGAATTGTAACCCACAATAAAGAATAAAGAAATAATGTCCATAGTGAAAATCAAATAATGATGGTGTTAAGGGAACTCTTAAATGACATCAGTATATCAAAGTGTGTACCTAACGCACATCAAAGGCTGAGATAGATTCAATAAGTACATCTAATTGGATACTTGACATGTCTGAATATTTTGAGAGATTTAGTCAAGAATCAGAAATTTTGGATTCAGTTAGTAAGAACATTAGATATTAGATAGAAATTAACAAACACAAGCCAGGTATAGTGACGCATGCCTGTAATCCCAGCACTCGGGAGGCTGAGGCGGGAGGATCGTTGTGAGTTTGAGACCACCCTGAGCTACAAAGTGAGCTTAAGGCCAGCCTGAACTGCATAGTGAGACCCTGTCTCAAAAAGACCAAAAAAAAAAAAAAAAAAAAAAAATTAACAAACACAAAGCAAAAAGGCAATTTCATGAAATATCAAAAAAAAAGTACACTATAGTACTATATTGCTCAGCAGAATAATATTTACATATTTAGAATAACATAAATATTAAGTACTGACCTACCTAAATTCACTCTATGACTATGTTTGGAGGATTAGGGAAAAATTTATTAAGATAGCATGGTAGCCAGTGGTCCTTTCTGAGTTCTTCCTACCCTATTCAAACAATTTAAGGTAATAAAAAAAAACTAAAACAATAAATCCAGTCCTACATGTGTGCCTTGAACTTTAATCTAATAAAGTTCATTTTATTAGATAAAATGGTGGTTGCTCCATAAAATGAATCACAAATAAAAGCCAATTAAGTTAATTAAATCTGTTATAATTTTGACATCGAGGTAGGTGTGTGTGTGTGTGTGTGTGTGTGTTATTGAGGATTGGAACCAAGGCCTTGCACATGCTAGGCAATCATACTAACACTGAGACTATAATTTTTGGAAGATTTTTCTTTTTTTTTTTTTTTGGTGGAACCAGGGATTGAACTCAGGCCATTGTGCTTGCCAGGGAAGTGCTTGTTACACTCAGCCATCTCCCCAGCTCCCAAGATTTTTCTTTGGATTTGTCCCTAAGGACACGAGAGATTTCATTTTACTAAGTGCTTAATGGATTGCCCCTGTAAGTACTAAATAGAGAGGGAAGGAGAGCAATTTATATTCACAGTTTGTCAATAGAATAAGAAATGTTATTTGTGGAATTCCTGAAAGCCACTTAGTGAGGAGTGAACCTGCAATTCTTATTAGTAAAGTATAATGTGGGTAGGCTGGGTTGATGGGGATTAGATTAAGGACCAAGTGCTCTTACTATTGAACTATGCCCTAAACCCCTTAGAATTAACATTTATCAGTTCTATAGTGGGCAATACCACTATATATCATATATAATATATATGATATATATGTAATATTATATATATATTTCTTTTTTTGTGGTTTAGGGATTGAACCCATGACTTTGTACAGGGCAGGCAAGTGTTCTGCCACTAAGCCACATCTCCAGAACTGTACAGAATTTTTAATTTGAGTTTACATCATTCCTAAATATACTTATTGATGTACTGACAAACAACCAGTACTCCAGGAAGACAATCTATAAAAATTTTGGTACAAAGAATATATAAACTGAGTATGGTGGTTCATGCCCATAATCCCAGATTTTTTTAATTTAGTTTTTTAGATAGTATCTTAGTATGCAGCTCTGATAGGCCTTGAACTCACTATGTAACCTAGGCTGGCCTTGAATGCATAATAATTCTCCTGCCTCAGTCTCTCAAGTGCTGCGATTACAAGCATATGCCACCAGTCCCAGAAGTCTTGAGAGGCTGAAGCAGAATTGCAAATTCAAACCTACCCACGTCAACCCAGTGACTTACGAGATCCAGTCTCAAAAAGTAAAAAAGGATGGTGATGCCGCTTAGTGTAAAGGCCATGGCTTTAATCCCCAATACCAAACAAATAATAAAAGCACTCCAAAAGAGCATATATATATGTAACAAACAACTTAGCAATGACAAATATAGAATACTCTTACAGGATAGTTTCACAGCCAGATGATCCTAAATGCTTTCACTAATTTTCTGAACCTTTGCATCTATAGTCAATTTATGGTTTCAATTCAACAGTAATGATTTGACAGCTGTTAGGTTTTCTCAAAATATTTGCCATGTAATATGTGATCTGCAGTTAAACTGTCATCCTCATATAAATTCTCATCCTTAAATTCATTAAGAAGTAATTTTGTAGCTTTTAGCGCTGATTAAAGTAATGCTATGTTTTAGTTTCTGTATGACTTGATTGTAACATTGATTATACACTATTTACAAAAATTTTGAAGATCAAATTAATTTCATATTTTAAAATGTCACTTTAAGTGATACAATTTTTCCCCCACCAGTTATTCATGGTGAAGTTCTTTACAAAGCCATAGAGGTAGTGCTCAAAAAATGCATAATAATTCTCCTGCCTCAGTCTCTCTAGTGCTGCAATTACAGATATATGCCTCCAGTCCCAGAAGTCTTGAGAGGCTTCAAAAAATTAAAATATTTCCGAATGAGTATAGCTTGGTAGAGTGCTCATGAATTTGCAAGGCCCTGAGATCGAACCCAAGCAGCACACACACCAACACACAGAGGCTATTTCTAGTAAAACCTAAATTCATTACTTTTAGTAATATACTTTTAAGTAGAACTTTTTATTTATTTTTATTAAATGGAATGTCCCTAAACTTTTCAACTTAACCAAATCTTCAACTTACAGGGCTGGGGAGATAGCTCAGAGGCATAAGCACCTGCCGGCAAGCACAAAGGTCCTGAGTTCAATCCCCCATGCCAAAAAAAAAAAAAGTCAACTTGGAGTCATGAGGTTTTCGATTGTTTTTGTGGTGCTGAAAGCCAAAAAATAGAGACTCATACTAATACTAATCTTTAATTTTTGCAGTGCTTTTGTGGTACATTTGATTAAATTTTCTACTTTTTACTTGTAATTCAATGGAAAGTGTCATTGAACCAAGATCTTACAAGAAATTAACGTTAGCTAATCTGTTTGCCCAACTAGAAAATAAGGAAAAAGCATGAGCAGTGCAGGATACGCATGCCATACAGCAATGGCAGTTCATAAGCTATACCTTACTACTCTCAACTCCACACTTGGCTAATTTAAATCATTTCAATCTATAGAGTATTTGGCACAGTGATAAATTTTTTTTTTTTGTCTTTTTGAGACAGGGTCTCATTATGCAATTCAGGCTGGCCTTAAGCTCACTTTGTAGCTCAGGCTGGTCTTGAACTCACAACAATCCTCCTGCCTCAGCCTCCTGAGTGCTGGGATTACAGGCCTGCACTACCACGCCCGGCTATACAGTGATAAATTTTGAGTATTAATATTTTTTTAAAAATTTAACCAGTTGTAAGCTTTATTTTATATTTTATGACAAGGTCTTGCTAAGTCACTAATGTGGGTAGGCTGGGTTTAAACTTGTGATTCTCCCAGTGTGCTGGGATTATAGGCATACACCATCACTCTTGAATTATGATTCGATTTTAATAATGGCTGTGCTTAATAGGGCTATAAAATTCCTGAAATATGGGCCAGCCAGATAGCTGAGCAAATTAAAGCACCTGCATAGGCAGATGCAGGGGCAGGGGGTTTGATCCCTGGCCTGCCATACTGGCCCCACCTCCAGGGTGTGCTGAGACAGTGATTGAGACTGAGCATGGTGGCACATGCATCTAATCCCAGCACTTGGGAGGCTAAAAAACAGGAAGGATCACTACAAGTCTGATCCTTGTAGTGAGACCCTGTACTAAATATATAAAAATAAATAAATTCCTGAAAATTTAGTAACCAACCTTACAAACATAAATGCCAGCTACCATGTACTAAGAGCTCTATTTTCAAAGAGAAGCTTTAGGAGACCAATTAATTTGCCCATATGGTAAGTCCTGATCACTATTAATTTTTTTACTTTACTTACTGGTTAGAGAATAAGGGTTCTTGTTGGCCTGATTTTTAAAAATTGGGGAGGGCACATATATTTAGGTAATTCCATATGCAAGGAACGTGTTTTCTGAAATTTGAGATGGGAATATAAAATGCTTGCCTAACATGTACCAAACCTTATGTTTTATAACCAGGACTGCCAGATAGATAAGACTGCCAGATCCTCCTATATTACTTCTACTTTGCTAGTTTTGGCTGACACTGTTAAATCAAAATAAACAACAGGCCATTAGCCCAGTGTTATTTCTGTACCCAGAAAAGCTTCATAACTCATTACTTTTATATTGATCTGCAGTCAATTGCTTATCTAACTAGGGATCTCTCATATGACCATACCCAAATAAAGCAAAGCCTAGTTGTAGCCAATCAACTTATTTTTTAACTTACCTATTTAATCATATAAAGCTTGCTGCTGCTGGGCATGGTGGCACACGCCTGTAATCACAGCACTGGGGAGGCTGAGACTGGAGGATCACTATGAGTCCCAAATACATAGCAAGACCCTGTACCAAATAAATAAAGATTAAAAAAAAAAAAAAAAAAAGCTTACTGCATAAGTGGCTGGCACAGAAGCTCTTAAAACTTCTGGTTTCGACTGCTGCCTTTTTCAGGAACCTTTTAATTAAGCTGTTAAGTTTGCCTAAAGTTTTTATTTCTAACTGTAACTAAAAATTAAAAACCAGTGTTGGTTGGAAATTTGATGGGAGAGAGGAACTACTGGCTGGCCTATTCATCTGCTATTCGAAATTGCTCTTCTTCTGAGTTTAACTAATTGCTTTAAGACTGTAAATACAGTACAAATGTTTACCACCAGCAGTTCCTCTTTAGAAAAAAAAAAAACAAAAACACCTTGGATCACATTTAATAAAAGCAAAGTGCATACAGAGATTACAAATTTAAAGACAAGAAAATGGTCCTACTAGCCGGGCGTGGTGGCACATGCCTATAATCCCAGCACTTGGGAGGCTGAGGCAGGAAGATTGTTGTGAGTTCGAGACCAGCCTGAGCTACAAAGTGAGTTTACCGTCAGCTTGAACTGCATAGTGAGACCCTGTCTCAAAAAGACAAAGAAAAAAAAAAAGGTCCTACTGTGTGATCCTAACAATAAGCTCAAAAGTCTATGACAAAGAGGGGCTTCAATAAGCTGTTTATAAATACTGCAGGTACAGTTACAGTTATACTGAAAGTTGAGTTCATTTGAGATCTTAAAAAAAAGTTCCTGTTAATCCTCAAATGGTGCTTGTTATAGTTTAACACTTCTCTTAAATGCATGCAGTGAATTACTTGTCATCCAAGCGTAGTAGCTGCTCCTTACCATTTATTGTTAAGGACTTTTACTGTCTATCTTCTTCAGCTTCTACTCTTTCTTGACCATTCTAGACAATTCTATATCAAATGAAGAAAATCCACCACCAAAGGTTAGAAACCCACTGAAGGTGGAGAAAAACGAGCCTGTACCCTGGGCTTTTTCCCCTGGGGGCCCTTAGGTTCCCCAAAACGTCTTAAATAGTCTTTGAAGAAATCGAATGAAAATGGTTCCTTCCACCAAAAAATGTCCTTAAGTCATCTGGGTTCTGGAATGTGAACCCAAACTCAAATTGTCAAAATAACACTCACCTCCTCCACCACCACCACTTAATCCTTCTTACATCCTATTTTGTGGGGGAACTGGGGATTGAACTCAGGCCCTTGTGCTTGCCAGGCAAACACTTATTCTACTGAGCCATCTCCCCCAACTCCCACACCTCAGGTTTTTTACCTGGGTGTCACTGCAGTGCCAGTTTCTGGTATGCCGTCTTTATGTGCTTAGGGAAGGTATATCTCTGCACGCCTAGAACTTCATAGTAATTCTCCATATTTCAACACGTTGCTGGAATGAGTGGGAGGACACAGTTGACCAGCAGCTGAAAGGATGGGAAAGTGGGTGGCTGGCCGGTCCCTTAGCAGCTGCTGCATGGTTCGCTGGTGGTGGCCCAGCAATCCCTTCTGTAGTGAGGTGGGTTTTTTTGTTTGTTTGGTACTGGGAATTGAACTCAGGACCTTGTTCTTGCCAGACCAACGAATGCTGTGCCACTTGAGCTATATCCCCCGACCGGCCCAATCTCTTCTAATATTTACTAAGCTTTGTGAATCCCAAAAAGCTTCAGGGAAATTGTGACCTGAAACTCTCCTGTACTTTAGGTACAGGAAGGGAGGACATTACTAAAGGACAGTAGGCAGTGGCAAAGAACTAGGACAAGAGGCCAGGGGTCGGGATGGCCAAATGGCAGGACTCCTGAGGATCTCAACCTTTTTACACAACTCCGTGTATGTATAAAAATAGAGATGCTGGAAAACGTGCACATTATCCAGTCGTCCAACGCCCTCATTCACAGGGAAACTCAGTTCCAGAACGCTGAGGCGATTTAATACAAATCAAGTGGCCGAACCAAAATGTAGTTCTTTCCACCGCTGCATAAGGACCTCCTCTAAATCACCCTCCTGCACAAAACTTACCCCGACAGCCTAGGAGCCTATACAGTACATGAATTAAGTCAAACCTCCAAATGGCTCCTGAGTCAAACTGCGGTAACCTTGGGTTAAGAACAAAGAGGGAAAGCCCGAGGCCAAGGTTACGCGAACAAGTCTCAGCACCAAGTCTCAGGCAAAAGAACCACGCCTCTTGCGACGCGTGCGCCGGGGGCGGGGACGCCCGCAGCCGCGAGAGTAGCACACGTAGCCAGCGGCGCGCACGCCCTCCCCGAGGCCACGCGAGAGGCGGGCAGCGCGCGCGCCCCTGAGGAGGTGGGCGGGGCTGGCGGGTCGGGGCGGGTCGGGGGCGGGGCTCTGAACCGGACCGGGGCGGGGCCGAAGGAGCTGTAGGTGCCGAGGCTCAGTCGCGACAGGTGCGTGAAGCTGACTGCCCGAGACCCGTGGCACAGCAGCTCAAAGAAAAGGCTGCACTAAACCAGGTAAGGGTCTTCTCTCTGCACCTCCTCCAGAGCCCGAGAGTCCGCGGAGACCATGGCTCCCCTCCATACGCTCTTTCTCCGGCGACTTCTGTGGCGGGCGGAGTACAAGGAGCGTGAGCCCCTCCCCCTCGAGATTGAGGGTCGAGCCGACCCTGATCTTCCGCTCTTTTCTCTGTACTTGGAGCTGCTCTGGGAGTGGGAGTGTAGAGCTGAGCCCTTGCTGCCCGAGGGCGGGAGATCGTGGGCGTGGGGACTGTATATCTTTAAACTGTACATATATTTTTTGGTATAGTGGCAGAAAGTGGCAGTTCATCAAAAGTCAAAATACCCTCGTAGGGAAATACTTTAATATTCAGTTGCTCTCGATCCTGCATTTTTTACCATTCCCTCTGTCTTCAATTTTTCTCTCCTTCCGTTCCAGCAGCTCAGCTGTGTTTAAGACACTTAGACCCCTTTGAACTATACTGAGAATCTAAAGGGTTTTTGCAGCGCTGTTGTCCCCAGATTACAACCCTATACCTATATTGGCACCCCTCACTCACAAATATATAGTTTTAATTTTATTTTGATTTGTTTTTGTTTGGAGATGGGGTTTCACTGTGTAGTTCAGGCTGGCCCTGAACTCATTATGCAGCTCAGGCTGGACTCAAACACACAGCAGTCCTGCCTCAGCCTCGTGAGTTCTGGGATTACAGGTGTGTGCTACCACACCCAGCGACTCACAAATTAGATGTTCATATAAGGTAACTCTGGCTGTACACACTAAAGCTTGATGTTGTAGGTGGTAGAAGGTAATCATCTGGCACTTTTCCTTAATCTTATACTAACAACAATTTTAACTGATCCTAGTGAAACATATTGGAACTACTATTGTCCTGTTCTTAATTCTTACTTTGAAAAACCTTGCCTAATCCATATGGTTGTACTAGCCTTGACTTTTCAAGTTAGTCAGAGACATGAGGTACTGTATCAGTTTTTAAGAGGATTCCCCTTTTAAAAGAGAGGGTTTCTTTTGCATTAGTCTTTTGCTTTAAGTGGTTAAATGGTATAAATAATAATATTAACAAATGATAATAAATGATAATGTTTCAGGAACTGTAAAATCATACTTTCTATGGAATAAGCACTTGGTTGGCAAGTGCAAGGGCCTGAGTTCAATCCCTGGTTCTGCCAAAAAAAAAAAAAAAATCATACTTTCTATATGAGGTCTCATGTAGATACAGAGGAAGATGACCCTCAACAAGTGTTTCCTACATTCTTGTGGAGTTATAGCCTCAATGGAGGATGATTATGCTTTAAGCAGATCTTCAGAAAGTTAGAAAATTGCCAAAAGAAAAAAAGCAGATATATATATATCTGCTACACTATATATATATATAGTGTGTGTGTGTGTGTGTGTGTGTGGTTTTGCATTAATAAAACAACATATAATATGCTGCTTAATTCTTTTTAGGGATTTATTTTAATTTTTTAATAAAACATTTATTGAGTGTCTGTTATGTCAGACCTACTATAGATGGCAGACATACAAATGATCCTACTCTAAAAGAGCCTCAAATCAAATGGGTAAGCCAGAGCCAGACATACAATTTACAGCATTACTGATCGAACACAGAAACTTTAAAAAAAAAATCTCCTTTCTGCTTTTCCTTAAAAATAAAAGAAAAGCATATGAAAAAACAAATAATCCTTAAGTAATACTGAATTACTTAGTTCCTGTAGTTCCTATATTTGGTACATTCTTTTCTTGTCTTCCACCAACTCTAGAGCCTTTTGGAGATAGAATTAGATACTGTCTTTACTTCTCTGGCAGGTCAGTAAACAGTTGATGGAACTGTTTTCATGAAAGTGTTATTAGGTAGTCCCTGAACATAGAGATATGACAACAGTATATTGGCAACACTAACACAGCGGTGCCATTTTGTAAAAATTACCTCATTGTATAACTTTGTTTAACTTGGTACATTCAAGCAGTTGTTCCAGACTCTGATTAGAGGTGGGGCCAAGTTTCAACCTAATAATTCTAGGAAGAGAAAGCTTCATAAGTGAAAACAATTCTATTAGCAGCATATCTTGGTGACAGGTTCTTTTCCCTACTAAGATACCATGAAAATGTCTTTTTCAATTGCAAATGATGGTAGAACTTGGTGGTAGAGTCCCCAACACTTAAAAAAAAAAAAGTTTAGATGGGGAAAAGAGGATAGGTATGTGGGTAAAGAGGAAAGTGCGAGTGTTTACAGATTCTTCATAGAACTTGATGATTTACAATGGTTCTTCATACAACTTTTATTAACTGCCTACTTGTGCCAGTGTTTAATATATGGAGGACAGGAAGGATATGGTCCCTTTGTGTATGATTTTTTCTTTTGAAGTAAGTACTGAAGATTCAACCAGGGAGTACTGAGCTACATCCCAGCACTTTTTAATTTTAATTTTTATTTTTATTTTGAGACAGGGTCTGGTTAAATTGCTGAGGCTGAGCTCGAACTTACCATCTTCCTCCCTTAGTCTCTCAAGCAGCTGGGATTATAGGAATGCACCAACACACTCAGCTGTTCTTCATTTTTCAAACAGAGTCTGAGTTAATAATACATATGGTGGTTGATTCAGCTGGTAGTTTGAGACATGTCACTTGGTGAACACATTTCTTTGACTTACTTATCTCCTGTTTGTGCTACAGGAAAGATCTTTCTTCCAGAAACTTTTGGAATTGTAGCAGGTATTTGGGTATCAGTAATGGTAATGGTGGGGCCAGGGAGATGGATCAGTGGAATAATCACTCCCTGACAAGCCCAATGGCCTGAATTCAATCCCCGGTTCCACAAAAAAAAAAAAAAAAAAAAAAAAAAGGTAATGGTCATTTTTTAGGGTGTTTTCAAGTATAATTTTAATCATTATGTCTTTTAGGGTTTCAAATTCTTGGCTTTCCTTTGTCTTTTTTTTTTTTTTTTTTT
>PVKA01016907.1:0-46931 GCA_004027165.1 Ctenomys sociabilis | reverse complement strand
AGGAGGAGGAGGAGCAGGAGGAGGAGGAGCAGGAGGAGGAGGAGCAGGAGGAGGAGGAGCAGGAGGAGGAGGAGCAGGAGGAGGAGGAGCAGGAGGAAGGGGTCCAGAAAATGCCCGGAAGTGGAGGAGGATCCCAACACCCGGCACCAGGCAGGAGTTTGCAGCATTAAGAAGTACCAGGAGGAGAGCTCTTCATTAACAGTGAATCAAAATGCTCCTCCACTCAAGCGATCACAATAGGGTGCACAGCGAAGGGGTCCGGTGGGGCTGTCCTTGCCCCTGTGATGTTTTCAGGATGACTTTTAAATATACTTTCGTGGGTTAGGTTTTCATTAGTCTATGCCAAGAGCATTTGCCAAAGTCTTTTGAAAATCAAGTAGGAAAGGGAAATAGAGCTGAGCACCCCACTGACTACCCTTAAGACTGAGATAGAGGAGGAAGATTGTTGTGGAGCTGTGACAAGCCTGTGAGCTAAACCCGGAAGCAGGCAGAGATTCCTGTGCCATTACAGCAAAACGGGCAACGCAGCAGCTTTCCTCTCTTTGGGCGAAAAATAAAGAGTGTCTTCTTCCAGTGCCACCCAGCCTCAAAGAAAGAAAGGCCGGAGCTGAAGTGCAAACAAGTTTCCTTCCCCCAACTTCTCCAAGGGAGTAAGTCCATCTTCCCTGCCAGGAGTCCAACTTAGAGACACATCTGGCCACACCGATATGGTACCCGACCAAGTCCCCCTGCCCCAGGTGTCGGCAGATGGAATGGGGGAAATAAACCTGCACAGACAAGCCATGTTTCTGTCTGTTTCAAGAACCATTCCAAACATAATTGCCACTCACTTTACCCTAACAGATATTCCCACATATCACAAGAAATAGAATAATAAAATTTTGATAGGACACTTTATCCAACTATTTAGCCCAGTAAATGAAGAAAAAGATTGAACGTGGAAAGGAATTATAAGCTACAGAGAAGATAAAGAGAACATTAAAAAAATTACACCTCCTTTGGATTACTAAATATCAGTTTCTTTATTTCTACTAATTCTCTGTAAAACTGTGATTTTTCGAATTTTATTCAAAGATACTTTTACTGAATCTTAATGCTAAACAAAGCCTATTTGACCTGGGGAGAAGAAGGGCAGAGTGCGTGCTAGCACTGATTTCCCTAATAAATGTACTGAACTGTAACTGTTAAGAATGTAGGAGTCATCATCGAGTAGAAGTGCCCTGGTCAGTTATGAGTCATTTATTGAAGACATGGATAGGTTGCTGCCTTGTGCTAGGGTGTTGCATATGTTTTCATGACTAAAAAGTAGGATCTCTAACATGACTTCTAGGCGCCCTTCCAGATCCGGAGTCTGATACTGCTACTTTAATCATTTCTAATGTTATTAATTATTCTCAATCATATATGAACCGAGTCAAACCCACCTTGAAATAGCTTCCTATTTGATTATCTTTCCTCAATATTTCCCTAGACTCTCAGGCTAGACCCCATACTAAATACCTACACATCTTTAGAAAATGTCTATGCTATCTCCTTTATTAAACTGTCAACTTTTTGACTACCCTTAAGACTGAGATGGAGGATGAAGATTACTGTGGAGCTGAGACAGGCTTGTGAGCTAGACCCAGGAAGCAGGCAGAGTTTTACATCTTTCTCCGCTGCTAAGTACTTCTCACACTTTCGTCAATACACACTTAGGACGATCTACAATCTATCTTCACAGCAGGCGTATTCACACACCAGAGGAGGGCAACGCTGAAAATGCACCAGGTAAACATAAGCTGTGCCACTGCTCAAGGAACTGCCCGAGTAAGTGCTCGGTAGAAATTTTGTGGGTACCACATAAGCTAACTGCTCAGGCCCACTGAGCATTTAGAGAGAATTAGGTGTTGCATGAATGCGAACGAGAACATTATGTCACCCTTGGTGCCTCGCAAGAAGGCTGCATGATAGGAATTTACCTTCTCTAAGTATTTGGAGAGCATGAGCTCATTAAAATGAAAATAAAGCGCAAAACCAAATAAACAGCAAAACAGGAATGTGCAGAAGCAGTTAGAAGCCTGGGACAGCAATTACAAATTTCCACAGATTTTGTCAGCATTTCCACAGGCAAAATTCTGAAAATACGGATGCAGTCTTCCTCAGTAATAGTCATTCATACTAAAAAATGACTTTTTCTATTTTTTGTCTTCTTTTTTACATTTTGAAAAATATTTCTTTTTAAATTTGCTTTTAATTTGTCTTTCAATTATTTTTTAATTTTTCCTTTTTTCTGTTTTCAGGGGATCTCAGTGTGAATCATCAGGGCCTCCAGCGCGGAACTCGGAGTTATCTCTCCTTTCCCTGAGCGGCCGACCAATGAGTGTGTGCGCTCCCTCCTCCCGGGAACTACAGAGACAAAACCAAGGGAAATTATTCTGTTTTGATGATAAAATATCTTAAGATTTATTTTTCTCACTTCATAATGAACTTTAGGTAAATATCTATATTTCACATCTACATAAACAAGTGTTTTGCTGAAATAGTATTTTGAACTCATTTGATACAAACTTGACAGAGAGTTGATGGCCTTTGAATGTTGAAGAAAAGGAGACTCTTGTCAGTGGCCTGGCCCTCCCTGCTGACAGGTTTCCTGGTCCTCAAGCAGGTAGTGACTCCCCGCAGCCTCCCGCAGCTCTGATGGCCCTGCTCCGCTGCCAGATGTCCTCGCCCGGAGACGCTGGCGAGGGTGAGAGGCGCTGACTGGCCGTCCACTCCTGGAAGACCAGTGGATCCTGTCCATAGCACTGAGTGAGCCTGTTCTGCTTCTCCCTTCAGCACCACACCCAGTGCCCAAACCTGGCCAGAGAAGCCTACTAATGAGCACTCCATCCTTTGAGGAGCTGGAGGCGGTGTTGCTAAAGGAGCTTCAGCTGGTGCAGCTTTGAAAGAATGCTGATGACTGTGGAGCGCGGGCACGGCCCTGCTATTAGAACACCAAAATTCTTTTTTATCCACTCTTAATGTGACTCAGAACACAGACTCTAGAGTAAGTAAAATGGTATATGTGCACAAAGAACAGTTATTCTAATCAGCTAATTAGTCCATTTTGGTAATTAATATTATACGTAATGGTGTAAATGTTGAAAAATCTATTACTTTTCTCAGTTTAACAGGACTGTAATGAAGCCCAGATAAGCCGCAGAGCTCAGATGGACTCATCTATTGAATTTAAATTAGGAAAAAGCAGCATTAGCCCCTTAATAGCCCTGGCCCGGCCATAGAAAGTGCTGCTGAAGTGCTCCCAAATTTATTACGATGAAATAGGACTGCAAGAGTCAGCATGCTTGTGCCTTGTAGGCGTACAACCAGGCCTACCCACCTCACCACGGTTCCGAAGACCAGGCAGTCCCGGCGCACTCCAGGGGAGAACGCACCGTTTCCAAAATCTGCACTCTTCGTTTTCAGAACAGTCTCACTGACCACACAGCACTAGCACTGAAGCTAGGCAAGTCGCTCAGCTCCTCCTTGGATTAGTGTTCAGCATGGAAGTACGCCTTTCTCTGCACCAGTCTCTACCTCAACATCTAGCCACTAAAGGGCGATGATGCCTGTTTACTTCGTCAGTTTGGGCAAAGTGAACGCACGCCACGCACCAGATGTGACCTGAACTGTCCATATTCATAACCAGCACTTGCAGCTTGCGGGGCTGGGTCATCATTCCACAACGTCGCAAGCACATAGCTCACAACAGCAGAAGCTTCACCCCACTGCCCCTTGCATGGCCCCCTTCCTGGTCTGAGGCCCATCGTGCTTTGCAGCTCTGCTCACTGTCACCCTCTGAGCAGCACCCAGGCAGGCCACAGCCTTCATCACAGGGGTGCTGTGCCCCTCACAGTGAAGTGCATCCTGGTGTAAAACTTCCAAACAAAAGCAACAAGCACCACTCTCGATCACATTTTCTTAGCCAAACAAGCCAGCCATGTTGCCAAACTTAATGCCAATGGATTCAAATATAATAAAGCCCTTCTGCCTGGAGATGTGCAGCAAGGGGACAAAGCAGAAATGGAGCCACATCAAAAGACACAGAGGTGTGCTCTCTGCTTCTAAATTCTCACCATCCTGTTTTCATAGACCAAGTGCAGTCATGCCCATTCTCCCCAAGAAAACAGTCACAAAGCCTCCCTCAAGGAGGAGGCCACCTGGTGATAGGGTTTTTTGTTTTGCTTTGTTTTTTATTTTTTTAATTTATTTTTCTTTTTTATTAATTTTATTGAGAAACAAATAGCAATGATAGTTTCAAAACAGTTTAGTAGGACAGTTTCAATAATTAACATATTGTATATTGTTGTCTTTGTAGTGGCTATTCATAATACTAGGTGTAGACAGGATATCCTGTCCCAACACTATTAGTATGAATCTTTATCTCATTGAATTAAGAGAAAGTAGCTGTATATCTATCCTAACTATTTTGCACACACAGATATAAAATGGCTTTCATTTGTGCCCCCTTTTTTTTGTTTATATTTGCCAGAAATGGGTATTCCATTGTCATTTAAATATTGTAGGTGTGTGAATTCAAAAAATAATCCAATATAGTCCAGTAGTCCATAATAATAGTGGGTTTCCCATAGGACTAGCAATGTGACAAATTGTTGACTTGAGCCCTTTACAGCTTGGCATATTAATATGGTTTTAATTTTTATACCTCGTTTTTATAATTTTTTTCCTGGATGGTTAAGACTAAGATAAAGCAAGACCTATATAAGAAGAAATGTAGCTTTTCTATCTAACAAGGTCAGTCAAATCTCTTCAGGATTTAGCCTGAAACCCTTTGCCACGGTTTGTACGTCCTTTGTCAGTATCAGCCTTGTGGATGAGTCACAGCCATTCCTTGACCAATTTGCTCTCTGTGAAAGCCTGAGAGAATGTTTTATTTCCATGTGACTCTCCTTAGGTACACTCTACATCACTGATCACTTTCCTCTGTGACCCCATAATCTCCTTTCTTAGAAAATTTAGGACATCTCTGAGTTACAGGATGTTACAGTACAGGTTCTCCTATGTCCTCACTGACCTTGAAAGGCTAGAGCCAAAATGTTGGCTGTCCTTGCAGCCTTTCTTTTTCTCCAATTTTTGGTCTGTAAACTTAAGGTGTTAACCCTGCAGAAGAGAAGCTTAATGACGTCATTACCCTATAACATTGCCAGTTGAGCTTACCCTCACTATCTGTCTGAATACCAAACATCTTAAACATAGCATGGAACAGGTATTTTCCATCAAGTATTGATATGTTACACTTTAAATCCCTACAAAATGTGAAGAAAATAAATAAATAAATAAATATGTTTTAAAAACTGGAATAAATAATTGCATATTTTTACACAGAAATTTAGAAATCTAACCATACACAGCATTATAGTAGAACAGTCCTGTGTCTTTTTTCTTGTCTCTTATTTTCATTTATCACCCTTTTTTAAAACAAACATTTACTTGAGAGACAGTATAGCAGTAATTGATACTACATGGCAAGCAGTACAGCAGGTCTCGGGCTCCTCCTCTAGGTTCCCACCTGGATTGCAGAGCAGAACTGCAAAGCTCCGCCTGAAGGAGGGGCCCAGCGGTGGCTGTCCATGGTCCTTACCAATGGATCGTGAGCCTGCAACACCCACCTTCTTCAGGGAGTCATTAAATACTGAATGCTGGGCCCCCTAAAATGCTTAAGGGGAAGCGCTCACTCCCAGTGTGGCCTTATGAACAGACAGCCTCTGGGGAAGAAATTAAGGTTGAATGAGGCCACCAGGCTGGCCCAGTGCCATAGGACCACCGTCCTACTAAGGAGACACAGACACCTGGATCTCGGTCTCCCTCCTCCCCCACACCACGCGCACACGCACACACACACACACACACACACACACACGCACACACTACACGCATGCACACCACACATATGTGCACCACGCACACACACACACACGCACACCGCACACACACCAGTGCAAGGTCCTGAGAGCACAGGAGAAGCCTGCAGTCTGCAAGCCATGAAGATAGTCCCCACAGGAAATCGCCGCTTGGCAGATGCTTCGGTCCATATTTCCATGCTGTGGGACTGTGGAAGGGAGATTGGGGGTGTTCATACCGGGTGGCTGGTGGTGCTACCCTTGCTGCTTCTGACTGTGAGCCTGGCTCCCTGGTGAGTAGCTCCTGTGCCAGCCACCTGTCACCTGTGCCGCGCTACCTGGCCCCTGTACCACAGTACCTGGTGCCTGTGCCATGCTACCTGGATCCTGTGCCACGCTACTTGGATCCTGTGCCACACTACCTGGATCCTGTGCCACGCTACCTGGATCCTGTGCCACGCTACCTGGATCCTGTGCCACGCTACCTGGCCCCTGTGCCACGCTACCTGGATCCTGTGCCACGCTACCTGGCCCCTGTGCCACGCTACCTGGACCCTGGGCACTGCTCTCTTGCATCCTTTCTCCACTGTGCTCTCTAGGACGACACTGGAGCACAAAACCTTCTAGGAAGGTGAGCAACTTTCACACCCTGTTTTCTGCCTACAAGAGAGGCCCAGTAGTCAGACTGCAGTGGCAAAGAGAACCCAAAAGAACATCGAGGACTTGGAGACAGATCAACTAGCATCAATGGGCACTGATCGGGATCATTCCTAGAGTGTCAAGGTCCAATTTCTGATGATCAAGGGCTTCTATGGGACAGGCAAGCAGGAAGCATGAGGAGGCAGGGCTTGCCAGCTGGGGACTGGCTTATGCAATGTGCATCGCAGTGGCCAGCTATGAATCCTGGTGATCAGCTGTTTCTAAGAGACCAGAAACAATCAGAACAGTAGAAGGAACTATTACCTGGACAAGTAAGAAACTGAAGGATACTGGTTTTTTTTTTTTGGGGGGGGGGGGGATTCTGTTACAAGATGAAGCTTGAAAGGCTCTTCTCCAAACTCATCTAACTAAAGTGGAGCCTACCATAGCTCTGCATTATCTGCAGATCTGCAGGGGACATAGCCTAAGATACCCAGCCCCCCAATATACCAACCCCGAAAGATGTGGTTATCCCCATATACACACACCCAGGATAAAGTTCAGTCTATAAATTAAGCACAATAAGACATTGATAATAACTACTAATAAGAGACAAGGTATAAAATATCATGAAATAAAAGTGTCAGCATGGTATTGTTGCATTTGAGGTCAATATTGACTAAAGTCAGGGTTGGGAACAAGCTGTAGGATTCCAGAACATCAGCCTGATAACTCATGTGGCTGCCCCTGCCTGTTGGGCAAGCAGCACAAACACTCACCGGTGTGCCCTGGACAAAGGAGAGATTCACATGCCCAACTGGTAGAGGGAGAGCAGGCAGGATTCCTGAACAGTTCATTATTTAACACGGAAGGGGCTCATTTCCGGAATTTTTCACTTACTATTTTTAGCAAACAATTGGCTGCAGGTACCTGGTGCTCTGTGAAGTGAAACCACAGAGCAAAGGAGAGGGTCCTTCAAGTGTGACATGCAGCAGGAGGGTGCACTGTGAGCAACAGCAACTGCTTCCAGAATATTTCTCCAGGCTAGTGTTAGCTCATCAAGCTTCCAAGAGCTGTGACTTTAGGCTCTTGTTTGGGGAATTTCACCCAGTTGAAAGCTACTTTCTTTCAGTTCAATGAAAAGAAAGGTTTGTATTAATATTGTTTAGACAAGATATCATGTCTGCATCTTATCCTCTGAATAACCACTATGAAGACAACAATATGCAGTGTATTAATCATCATAACTGTCCTACTAACCTGTTCTGAAACTGTTTCCGTGTTATGTTATTTTCTCAATAAAATGAATAAAAAAATTAAAAAGAAAGAATTCCCCGGATTCTACATGTATCAACTTGAAAATTTTCACAATAGGATGTAGGGTCATACCTTTTCTCATGTCCAGGACATTTTCTGTTACTGGGAATAGGTACAAAGCCTTTGAAGTTTCACCTTTTAACAGTCAGAGCCTGTTTAGAACTGTTTGTGGTCTGCTCGTAAGCATGTTTAGCAGCTAACTACAAAAAAAAAAAAAAAAGTGGAGAGCTCAAAAAAGAATTGGCAGGCTTGCAAGCAAAAATAAAACAGAGTAAAGCCTGCAGAAAAAGCAATCAAAAGCTTCTTAAAAGATATTGTCTCTGTTCATATTTCATTGGTCAAACTGAAGCACAGGCCAAATCAGACATCAGTGCAAAAGAGAAATATAAGTCCTTGCAAAGGAAAAAATAGTGGCAATTATGAATGAAAACACAACCTATCACAAGGCATTACATTATACAAAGTTCTATGGTGTACATTCCCCCTACCATGACTAGGAAAAGAGACAGCACCAGCAGCCCCAGTTTCCAGAGCCTAAAATGACATCTCAACAAATTTAAACTGGAACTGGAGATCACAGAGCCAAGAGGAGCAGAGCGGACCCCGGCACCAAATATCTGACGTGGGTCTCCACCCCTCATCCACTGCAGGAAGCTCGTGCTCAGGAGAGTCAACGGCGGCATGGCACAGGGCAGGAGGGCCAGTGCTCCGGGAAGTGGGGGACGCCAGTGTGAGGACCAGCATTGGGGTCCTGACGAGTTTGGGATTCATTCCATGCAGGGGAGCTTCAGAAGGTCACTCAGTGTCCCCATGACCCAGTACCCTCATCTGTAAAGTAGAAATTATTCTACGTAGCATTTGACACAGGCTCCCAGGTAGTGGCTTAACACATATGTAGCTGAGACTGCTTTATACATGAGATCAAGGGCATGGAAAAGGAAAGTGAAAAGCAGGACAAAAACATTAAATAGGCATATTCTCCTGGGTTTTTGTCTCTCGGTTATGGCTGTTTCTCACTATAGGAGGTGAATTTCTAAAATACATGCAGCACTTGTGTCCAGTTATATAATTAATATGTATCTCCACATGCAGCCCTTTCAGATTCCTAATCTTGTACATAAACACTAAAAGCATTTAGTGTTTAGATAGGATTTAGATAGGAAAAGGAACTGAGAAAAGCATGCATGCTGATTTCATAACAAATGTAGCTTTCTTCACATGTGGGACAGGAACATTATTATCCTTCTTTTTCTGATTAAACAACTCCAATCCCAGAGATGTAACTACTTACACATTAAAATCTTGGACTTAGAAACCAGTGTTCTGAGAACTCAAAAGCTCTCATTCTGGATAATCATATTCTCCTAGTCATTGGCACAACTGATAGGAAAAAATCTCACAATTCCACTTCTTATGAATTCTTTCTATGAACAAACAAATCATAACATCAGTCTCACATAAAGTAAGGGAAAGTGCCATCGTACTACCCCAATATGTATTTTTATAACTATGAAATGTTAACGCACTAGGCTTTAAAGCCCAAACACATTCTTTTCCCTATTCACAGACTTCAGTGTGATCCCTTCAACGCAGTGTGCAAAGCCACCCTCCCTCATTACCTTGAGATCTAAGCTTGAACACTAAGAGGGACAATGTGTCTGGTGGAAAAATTTAATAACTATCAACATCAAATCACTAGTGAGTTTGGCCATTTACGCTTTGAGCAGAAATCCACACATCCAGAATTCATAAAATCACACTCTGCCATCCACAGGAATTGTTCAGGGGAGGAAACAAGGAAACTTAAATAGAACTTATTTCTAAAGCTGCTGGAATCATCACCATTCACTTACAAAGGCATAGGTTCCACTCCATGAGTCCTGTTGGGATTAGTGTCAATCCCATCAGACAACAAAGCACCTCGCGCACTTGGCTGAGCCTGTAGTGGGAAGACCACTCTTCCAGAAAGACAGACCACTCGGATGCCGGAGCCCACACCCAGCTCACAGCCCCCTGAACAACCACAGGCATGCAAGAGACACAAGAGAAAAGTGGTAACAGTCCGATCTGTGAGACAGTGGGAAACATGGGCTCCTTCTGGGCAAACTACCTCTTGCCCCCATTTTTCATAGTAAGTGAATGGATGTCAACTTTTGCAAAGGAAAATTTGACTCAACTTTTCTACTTGTTGATATGTAAGAATTAAAGGAATAAAATAATGTATCTCATCTCTTATTCCTGTAAGTTTTAAAAGAGCAAAGGACCCCAGTGCTGAAGTGAGGAAATGGACATCTCCGACTATGACATAATCCACACAGGTGTTCTGGATGATAGTTCAGCAGTGCACACCACAAACATGAGTGCCGAATGCTGGCCAGTTCACACTATGGATCTGCCGTGTGGAAATAGATTGACAATCCAAAGGTGTGCATCACTGTAAAGTTCTTCAGCCACTCTGTCATAAGGCAAATGTCACATGAGGCAAACATTCACTAACAAAAAGTTTTATAAATTAGCTCAATCCATACAGCAAATTACCATGCAGCCAGAGGAATGGATTGCATAAACACCTGTATCACCTGAGTAAAAGCAGCACGCGCGGTGTGCATATGAGCAGCTTAGCTCCATCTGTGTCATACAGAGCACGCGTACATTCAAATAGGAATTGGAGGAAGTGGCCAGGGCTACCTGAGCTCCTCCCTGTGGAATGGGGCCCCTGGACTCCTGAACTCTCACACTTTCGCAGATGCAGGGGCTGGGCCAACTCCAGACACCAGGACCTGCCAGGTGAGGCACACGCCCCCACGCACACACCCATGTGCACCTAGCTGCCTTGTCTGCGCATTTTGCATGAGATGCCTTTACAGGACTAACAGCTTTTCATTGCTGACAAATATCTGGAGTAAAGCAAGGAAGAAGGGATCACCTTGGCTCAGGGCAGAGGCCTCAGGCCATTGGTGTACACCCCCTTTTTCTGGGTCTGTGGTGCAAGAGACACCATGGTGTACAGCATGGCAGAGGTAAGCTGCTCACAGCTAGAAAGGAAGTGAGCACAGAGTCACTGCAAGGCCTGCTCCTAAGTCCACTCCTTCCATCCCTACTTACTCCAATAATGCTGTCTGACTACAAGCTCATCCACAGATTAACCCACAAGGGAAGCGAGAGCCCTTAAGATCCAGTGTTTTCCGAAAGCCTGACCTGTGCACACAGAGATACTGAGGAGAATTCTGGACCCAGATACTTTCATGATGCGGTGAAAGAGACAGGGAGAAGCCCCTGTGTCGAGCTGCGTCCCATCTGTCTCACACTAACAGCAGAAAGTTAGGTTGGGGCAAGCAACGGGAAATTGCAGTATACAACAAATAAACTGATATTATACTATAACTAGCAAGTGTATCATGTACAAGGCACTTCCTTCCCTTTTTCTTTCCAGTGACAAAGATCAACCCGGCCCTTTCACATGCCAGCAAGTGCTCTTCCACAGCTGCACCAGTCCTAAAAGTGCCTTTTAAGTTTTAAAGTCACAGTCTACACCAACAGCACCTGCCACCCCATATGTCTTCCTCTTCCTTTTTGCTATAAGCAAGCACTTTGGCAGAGAATTAGAATTTAGCCAAGGCGCAGGTCATTCTTCCTCCTACTTTGCAAGGCTGGGCTGTGCATCTGAAGTCCTTTCATCAAGCTCCCAACACAAGCCAGGGTGGTGAGTTCCCCACCCACAGAGACGAGAAGGGGCAGCCGGCGTGCACAGCACCATGGGAGACCACTGCACTCGCCACAGACATGTCTGCAGGGTTTCTCCCTTTTTCTGTTAACTTAATAAATGCCCTAACTTTGTCATTCACATCACAATATTTGAAGAAAGGCTTTGGCAGAGCACTCTAAGAAGGTAATAGAGTGCCTCAGAAAATAAATATTATTTTCAGTTATCTCATTAATCGTGGCCACTTCCTCCTTCCCCTCAGCCAGGCTGCTTCAGAGAGGGCCCTGTCCAAGTGACAGAGTTATAGGAAAATTGCCACTCAGACTTAGAAACGAGCCGTTTCCATTTCTGACAACCATTTATCTCTCTGCCATCAGGCAATATCTAAAATATGTCTGTGGGCCTTATCTTATAGCCCAATTCCCACTGAATCTCAGAGGCTGTCAATATACTTTTCACCTTTGAAGGAAAGGCTATCTTTCCCAAACAGCCACCTTTTACTTGCCAAAGGTCATAGTATCACCACTTAAAACAATTATCCGGGAACTTTGGCAAGTGACCATGTTTTGCCTTTTATAACATAACCTCATTCCTAAGAAATGCAGAAAAACATGCTCAAAATGAATTCAGCATTATTGGAATCTACCATTCAGTAGAGCGGAGAGATGACAAAAATCGTAGCTTTAGGTGCAACCAACTACAAGCGGCAAGAGCACGATGGATTTGTAGCCAAGTCTCACCTCAGACTCTCACTGTGCACAGACCTCTCCTGCATGCAGTTTCTCAAGCTGCCGTCTTTGCCTCAGTTCCTGTGTCTTTTGTAACTTATCTTGATCTTTTTAGCTCCTTCCCTGAGTTCTGTCTGCATTTATCTGTAAGCCGCTGCACCGCTTGCTATTTAAGAAAACTTTTACCTTTAAATTGGTGATTCTTCACTCTGCTTCTGCGTGAAAGACTCTTCCTCCACTGCTTGTTCTGCTCACTGCAGAACTGCCCGGAGGCCCCTCCCCGCCTGCTGGCTTCGCGGAGCCTCCTCTGTACCTCAGAAGCAACCCCTTGCTGTGCTTCCCTCTGTCCATAGGGATCAGTGAGGTTCTCACTGTCCCCTGAAATTCGAGCATGTGAACTATTGCTCTGCACCTTAGCATTTTACCTCCCCAAATTTAAATTTAAGTTATTGATCTTTTAGTAGTTTGTACGCTTTGCTAATCAGTTCCATTTAGAAATCTGTGTGTGGTTTTTATAGAAAAGCTGAAAATTACAAATAAAAACCCATAATTATAATTCCAACAACAGGGAGAAGCACAGTAAACATTTTGACAAACTGCGTGCATAGATTTTTACACAGGTATATATTCTATATTTTTGTTTCATGATATATTATAAAAAGCATCGTGTTTCCACACTCTAAAGTTACTTTCACGGCTGTATAAAAGTTTTAACGCACTATATCGTGGCGTCCTGAGCCATTCTTCTCCCATTCATACCCGGCCTGTTCCAAGCAGCCACCATTCTCAGCGAAACCTCCCTGGGCATAAAGCTGTCTGTGTTGCACACTAATTCTTTAGCACCGGTCGTTAGCAGTGGAATTGGTGGGTAGGCATCACGAGCACTTGAGTTTTTTAACAAATCCCGTGAGCTCGCCTTCCAGAAGGGCTGCACTGCACTGCGTGGCCCACAGCGCAGTGTTCACTGACCCGCAACAGCACTATCAGTTGTTAAATCTTCATTATCTACAGGCCAAAATTGTTCCTCATTTTTCTTTTAATTTGCATCTCTTTGACTTTTGTTCCAATGTATTTGCTTGTTGAAGGGTCTCACTACGCAGCTCAGACTCATGGCGATCCTCCTGCTTGCAGCCTCCCCAGCCCTGGGATTACAGGCGTGCGATGCCATTCCTGGACTCTGATTGGCTCAGTCTGCCCTGGCGGAGGGGCACCGCGGCACGTGGTACCTGCAGTGGGACCTCGGTCCCTGCGCTTGCCTGAGCTCTTCTCAGCAGGCGCTGTAACCTGCTGAGGTATCTAGCTCCTCCTCCATTTTTTTTCTTTGACTTCTTAGGGACTTGAATTTTTTTTTTTTTTACATGTATTGTGAAACCCCATTATACATCTAAGTTATGTGAGCATTTTGTATTTTAGGTTATAAGTTCTGTTTTTATCATTTCTGGAAAATGGTTTCCCTGAACTGATGCCTACTCTGATGATTTGTCTTATTAGTTTTGAAGAAATAATGTGTTTTAAACTCAATTTTGGTTTTCTCTTTTATGACATTTTTCAAATGCTTTTAAGGTTATAATTCATTTCAAACTGATATACAAGATAAATATTAAATTTTCCCATTGTCTTGTGACTTGAGTTTTTAAATGTTTAATTTTAGTCTGGAATTTGTTTGAAAAAACATAAAGTTCTAAAATCACATGTTTCCTTTATTTTTAAATGGTACATAACTACTCCAGCATCATTTATTTATATGTCATTATTTTTAGCATCTTATATTTAATAACAACTGTTTGGCCACCAATCTTTCCAACCATCTCATTTCTTCATTTTATGTAACAAAATCCTATTGACTTTATTATCATTTTAGTGTATCTTAATACCTAGCAATACCAAAGAAAACAGTATTTTCACTTCTCCATTATCCTCAGTTTAACTGAACATGTATTCATCATAGGAGCAGATTAAGAAATTTGGTTTGTGTGATTCAGTATATAAAACAATAAATTCAGCATGATTTGGGAAGTCTATGACGTGGCTGTAGAAGCTGCCCTGTCTCAGCCGTCTTCCCGTAGCTGGATGGGCGCACACCCCATTACACACCAACGGAGAGGTGGGCTTGGCTCGCTCTACGGTCCGCGGGTGGCTGACGCCAAGGCACCAGGGGCCCGAAGAGAGACCGAGGGGAAGCTGCTCACATCTGGAGGAACAGACAGCAAAGGGGAAAGGGGGACCCACCCTCACAGGCCTCGCCCCCAGGCACCCCCAGCCACCCCCTCTCAACAGCATACTGAGCCATTAAGCTGGCAGCGCAGGAACCCCAAATGCGTCAAGCACCTTCCCGAAGCCCTGCCTCTCAAGCCCGAGAGCTAGCGCAACGCTGCAGAGCTAAACCGTAACACACATAGACACAAACAGGCACAGAGGCAGCAGCGTTGGACAGGCACTGCGTGAGTGGAGGAGGTCCACGGAGGAGTGGTCGGCATCCAGGGTGGATGAGACGGGGCCCAAGGGAGGAGACGGGGCCTGGCGAGGGCCAGAGCTGGGTGTCTGTCAGGTTGCTGCATCAGGCTTCTACACAGGTGGCACCTTCGCTAGTGGCCGAGCGATGTTCTCAGCATAGCGAACCCTCAGAAGACCCTTCCCTTTCCATAATCTGAGCGCGTCAAGCAGCAGAAGCCCAGGCTGCATCCGGTCGGCGCCAGTGGCAGCCCCCTGGTTTCTGCAGGATGTGGATGGCCACGCTGTGTGGCTGGCCGATCCCTTTCTGGAGGGTTAGAAGCCACGATGAACCAGCACATTTGGACACATAGCATTTGCTGGGCGTTTTTTCTTCTTTTTAAAATAATCTGTACCTTTGAAATGATTCCAGTAACATCTGCTTCCCTCTTAATCTGCTTTGCAACAGAAGATATTCTGGGGCACCGCAGCCCCCAGCCGAGTCAGCTAACCGAATGTGACAGCAGGATTCTCCATGTGACTGTGGGCCTCTGTCGGTAGGCCCCATTAAAACAATAAATAAATTGCAAATATCACTGGTTCAGCTCCATTACACCTTCTTCCTCGGTCTGAGCATGCCACTGAGAGGGCTGCCTCCCTCTGACTTGTAGCTCTTCCAGCTGCAACCCTGGGGCCTTCAAGGTCACTGTAGAAGAAGATCTTGAGGTTGTTAGGAATGTTTGTGCGATATTCCTCCTAGTGGCCCAGAGTCACACTTCAACTACACTGCAAGACATGCCCAGAAAAAGGAAATTGTGTGACAAAAGATCTGGCCCAGATAGATAGTCTTGTCTACCTTCGGATTGTGTTCTATTTTCTAGCGTAAAGCCACTCAAGAAAGCAGGTGCAGTGGCAGAGGTAGGACAACCTCAATGCATCCAGGAATTAGGAACCAGGCTTCTCCACAGCACAGCGAGGCCCCGTGGCAAAGCTGACCATGTACAGGCTCAGATTCCCCGTGATGAATGTTATCATGTATATCTAAAGTGTACCGGTTAAAATTAAAATAAAAACCACTCTAGAATTCTCTGGGGCATTTAATACAGAAGATTCTTACATCCTGAGCCTGCCATTTCCCTCCAGGAAATGCACAAAAGTATTCAGAAAAATCTTTATGTGCAGCCGTCCTGCCGAAGGGCCTAAACCCCACCTCCTTCCACTGCAGTCACTGACACAGAATCAGTTTTCTGAAACGGGAATCATCCGCAGGGCCTCGCTGCCCGTCCCTGCTTCCTCTCCGTCCTGACAGCCTCTCTTCCACAGTGAACGCAGAGCTCGGGATGAGAGCCTCTTCCTGCCAGTTTTCAGGGGCCTAGTCTCGCAGGGTGCATATTTTTGTTTCTCATCTACCTTATCTCCCACATGTTTCACAGGAGTAAAAAAATAAATGACAGCCTGCCTCCTCTCCCGCTGGTCCTTTCCTGCCTCGTGCGGTACCCACCAGCCTTGCTCCTCCCTCGCCCAGCTTCCCACAGAGGGAGGAGAGGGTCCTTCCCCCACTATCCTCCTCCATCCTTGCTCCAGGTCTTCCCCTCAGCAACTGCTTTAGCTCCTGAGTTTCTACTGCACCTCAAGGTCCTGCTCCCTCACATCGCAAAGCTTGCTGGAACCACCAGGGAAGCTGAACGACCCTGAGCAGATACTGAGCAGAAACAGCCCAGCCTCAGGAGAATGGAGCTGAAGGGGAGCAAACAGCCCTAAGCCAGGTCCTCCACCTCAGACCCAGGGGAGGTCCTCGCAGACCAGCCACTACAGCCCCTTGGAAGACAGCATTGGCAGCTCAAAAGCCTGCAGGGAGAGTCAGCCAGAGCCCAGAGCTGGCCCGGAAAACCCAAATGTGAGCTTCCAGCCCTTCAAGAAAGCATTCACTAGGTCCTCTCTGGACCACCACTCTGGGTCAGGTCATCAGAAGGCGCCCTACAAGTTTGAGTCCTTGGGGCATCAGATACTGTCTCTGTTACTCATCTCTCATTGCTGGGACAAACACCTGACACCCAAAATGAAGGAAGGAAAGGATTATTTAGCTCACAGTTGGTGGAGGTTTCAGTCCATACTCAGCTGGCTCCAAGGCAGAGCAGCGCATGGCAGCACAGGATAGCCATTCATGGTAGTGGCAGAGAGCAGAGAGCTAAAGGAGGGGCAGCAGCTCAGTGGCTAGCTAGCCTCTCCCCTCCTTACACTGCAATGCAATGCCCAGTACCCACCCCAGGGCAGGCTCAGCATCCACAGCCACAATAACTGATCACGACCTCCAAAAGCTGCCCTGTGGCCTGCAGGAGCTGTGGAGGGAACCTACACAGAAGCCATCACAGGTTCCAGGAGAGTTGAGGATAAGAGGCCTGTGGGAGGGCTGTATGCAAGGGATAAGAGGCCTCCAGACTGAGGCGAGAGGCTGCAGCCAGGAGAGGAGAAGGGCAGGAAGGAAGAGGCATCAGGAGGGACCCAGGACAGTGTGGCTTTGAGACGGCTGTGGCTGGCCCAGGGTGGAGCCCAGTGCAAAGGCCCACGAGGGGAGTCCATGGAGGCAGAGTCGCAGGCCGGAAGTCCGGGGCCAGTTAGCGGGCCACAGAGGTTCACATGGGTGCTCTGAACACCCACCAGATGGTGGCTTGGTGGCCCCTTTCTGTGTCTCTGCAGACCTGAACCTCACACCCTGGGATTCGATCAGCATGTGTGATTTAATCGACCTGACACTGCCCTTAAGAGCAGCTGTGGAAAGTCACTGCAGCTGGTGCACACTGGACTCTTAGGCATTGCCGTCCCCAACCAGGTGGCAGTAACATTGCTATCAACTCATGAAGAAAGCCTTGGGAAGAATCAAAGTCTGTATATGGACTGCTTTTGCTCTTCATATGCAAAGATGCTGAATTTGTGCAAGCCAGGGACCCACAGGGAGGAAGCCTGGGCTGCAGCCACCCGTAACGCTCACAGACCCCTCCCAGCCGTTGTTCCTCCTCTTCCTCCACAGAACACCACCGGTGCCTGCCCTTCCTGCCACTGCCACCCCACCACCTGGCAGTGCTGCTTGCCCAACACCCACTCCAGCTCTCCTCATAGAGCCCAGATGTCTGTGCACACCCACCAGGCAGCACCTGGGACCCTTGCCTGGCCCGTGCTGTCCTCTGCTGTCCCCCAAAGCCCTGCCTGCCTTCCAGGTCTCTGCCTCTGCCTCCTGTGGCCTTTCCCCACTCTCCTGACTCCTGCTCTGCTGTGTGCATGGCCTGCACTTGGCCCGACCCTCCTCCAGGCACACCCCAGGTTCTGGGTCCTACAGAGCCTTCCTGAGCTCCCCTAAAGCTGCTATGTCCATGCACCGCTAAGAAGCTTCCACTTCATTCCTTTGTGCAGCGTGTCCATGACATGGAAAGGACTCTGCACACTTACCTTCTCTGCTGAACCCATGGCCTTGGAGTGTGCCCATTTGTGAGTCCTGCCTTGTGTATGCTTGTTCACTGCATGATGAGGACCCTCAGCTTGGGACTGAATGAAAGAATGAAAGAAGAAAAGTGGGGTAGCAGATCAGGGATGAAGCCGTGAGAGGAAACAGGACTGGGGCAGAAACGTAGCCTCCCCTAAGCATCTGAAGGCCACCCCTTGCAGCTGCAAGATCCAGGCAGCCTGGGAGCCACTCTGCCCACCAGCCTCATTGGTACAGGCTCATGGGTACGACGAACTGCACAAATAGTAACAGGGTAACAGCACAAGCTCTACCATGTTTGAAACTCAACTTCATCCATCATGATTAGGAAATTTGTCCAATGAGCAAGCAAAATCAGAGCCAGCCCTGTTACCTTGGTCTAATGATGTAAGTATATAAATAATGTACATAGTTACCTTAGGAAAAGACCTAGAATATGTTAAATCCAATACTACCTAGGAACTTTTGCAGGCTTAAAGGTCACGATGTCTGTGGCAGCACATTCACAGCACCATGCAGCTTGGACCACGCCCTATCCTGAAGGTCCAAGTCAACACTGAAGACCTGGCCTCCTGCCTGTTAGCAGAAGCACGTGTCCTGATGGTGGCTTCCAGTTTTTAGATGATCGGTTCCCTGCAGGGAGAAATCCACAGAGAGAAAAGTGCACACAAGTATCGGTCCCAGGTCAGGCACCTGGCAAGGCACGCACAGGAGCTGATCAGAGAGCCACCATAATCCCTCACAGTGAGTGTTCGTGGCACTGCAGAGAACACAGAACAGAACTCGCACGCTTGCAAATCCCAGCTCCACACTCGCTGCTGTGAGAACTGTGACCTTTCGCAAACTGTTAAGCTCTTTGTGTTTGAAAATGATCATTGCAAATCCAAGACATTCTAAGCATTCAGTAAACATAAATAGCAAGTGTCTGCCACAGCAGAGACCCCATGTGCCCTGGCCACCTCTGGTACCCCTCGCTTCTCACTGGCATAATGTGTGTGCCAGTGCTATGTGCATGCGAAATCCAACCGATAAAGGTATCATTTTGTTATTGTTGTTATTTCTACCACTGTAATTCATGACTTATACAGAAATACTGATCAGACGAGAAAAATACATGTTAGAGTCAGAAGAATAAAGCACCAAGGCTAGGTTAAGGAAACAGAAGTTAAAACAGTAAATTCAGAGGAAACTATCTCAGACTACTCTGACCTTGCAGTGGAATGGGGAGACCGGAACAGAGACAGATCAGTACATAGCCCCTGGGAGGAAGAAGACCACACAAGGAGAGGACAGGGCAGGAAAGGCTTTCACCCTTAGATCACAGATGGTGGGAGGACGGTGACCAGGAGGCGGCAGGGCCCAGCAGTGCCCTCTGTGCATGGCACTGCCAAGAGCCCACCGCCGGCACCACACCGTGGTGAGCACGTGAGGATAATTAAGTACAGACACAGGCAGACAGAGTGCGCCTATGAGTGGCGACTCCAGAACGATTGGGGGAGAACTCTGGGAAAATTCCTACTTGGATGAGGAATGACATCCTGAGAAAGAAGAACACCAGCCTGCAGCGCCGGAGCTAGCCTGAAGCCCGTAGCTGCAGAGCAGCCTGAGACTGCCGGTTGACACCTCTTTCCCAGGACCTTGCTTGGCATTCAGACTTAGCAAAACTCCCCACAGTTAAATGCTGATGCTGTCACGAGCACCCCACCGGTGGGAACACACAGGCGCCATCCCTGCCTAGTGGGCAGCGGGCAGCAGCCGCTGTTCTGCTGCTCACACAGCCCTTGCCACTTCCTGCAGCCCCACAGGTGCAGGGTCCACTCGAGGCAGCAGTCGGCCCAACAACAGGGAAGATGTGCGCTTCCCTGAAAGCACGCGCAGGCTCAGCCGGAAGGGCAGGATGCTGGTGAGTACTCGTCCACATCCCCACACTAGGACAACGAAGCCTCCTTCACAGGAGAGGCGTGGAGGATGAGCCTTGCGAACAATTTACAGCGTTATCTAACTCTGCAGATAAATGTGGGAGCTCCATGCACAGTAAGATGAGCAGATTCAGGGAACACTCCCACTTTTGTGGGGCCGTAAGAGATAAACCCGGCCTCGGAAGAGGCCCCCTCACTCTCGGTCCACTGTTCTGGGCAAATGTGAGGCCCCAGCCACCCCGAGGGCACCTAGGTAGAAAATTTTAAGAATCGCAGAATATTGCTTCTTTCACACCACAAAGCAAGTACCTTAGATGAATATGTTAGTGCAGAATGAAAGCTGCTGGCTTCCCACACAGTATTTTAATAAGCAACAGCTAAAAAGCCTCCCTCCACCCTGTGGCTCTCCAGTTCTGCAGCTGTCACTACCTTTGTGTTACTACATTTGTAAATTTCTCTCTTTTGAAAGTCACAATCTGTTCCTCACCAGCCATACCACCCAAGCACTTCCCTGATGAGCATGTATAAGTCTTACTATTTTGGTTTCCGGATTAGACTCCGGAGAAAGCAATACCACTCCCTGTTTCCCCTCACTGGGGTGGAAATTGCTGGTTTCCTCTACATGTCAGGAGCCATTAGCATGGAGCTGGCAGGCCTGCCTCCATCCTGCTGCTCAGCTGCAATCTTTTTGAAGAGTTTCTCCCTTTTCTCTAAGATTTCCTAGGATTTGACTTCCAGAGAAATCATCGTATCAGGCTGCATTCCACTTTCTAAGGATGAAGTTATTTTAGAACTTTCTAACAATGCCACAAGGCGGTCTCACTTTCTCACAAAAGATCTTCAGACTGTGTGAATTTGGTACTTTTATTGTTAAAGAGCATGAACTAAGTCATCGCGCACCGTGTGGGTGCAGATTCGGCACTCCTCTCCCCAGGTCTTCGGGTGATTTTGCACCTCATCTCACTGTTGAAAGTCATTGCTTCCGCATGCATTCTGTGAGTGTGGATGACATTTCCTCCCTGCAGACACGAGAGGTGAGGCCCATGAGGACGAGTGACTGGGCAACGGCAGGCCAGTGGGCACGGGACCTTGGTAGAGCTCGTTCACTGGGACTGAACCCACAAGAGAACGTCAGGTGGCACTGGCGTCCCAGCGGACCTTGGAGTGGCAACTGAAGAAGGAAAGGTAGGACGAGAAGGAGGCTCCGGGGACAGAGGTACGAGCTGGGCAGGGCTGTGGCCCGTATGAGACAGACCAGCTCCAGCGCCCTGGGGTTGACGATGACCCAATTGCAGGGAGCCTGCAAAGCCCTTCGCAGGGCCCAGTGGATGCTGCCACAGCGGGTGGGCACAAGACTGGACAGCTGTAGCACAGACCCTGGGCCTTTTCAACAGATTTAGATATACTGAAATCCTTAGACCTGCGGGGCACACAAGACTCGCTTCTGATGAACGTGTGCTGCTGTGGAATAAGACCTGACCTAGACCGATGAAGCGCCTCCGCAGCCGAAAGCTCGCCAGCCCTGCCCCAGCCGGCCGGCCCCGTGTGCTGATGGCTCGCATCACTGCGACCCTGCGCCATGCTGTTTCTCTAGTCCTGCTTGCGCTGAGATGCGCCTTCCACACCCTCTCACGCAACCTTCGCTTTGTCTTACGTGCTGTCCTACGAGGCGGTCTCACGTGTCATCATTAGCATCCTCTACTGCTGAGTAGTATCTCAGTGAATGTGTGTATAGTTTGGTTTTGAACATAGGCATTGCTTCTAATTTTGAGCTATTAGGCTACACAGCTGAATAGCTAGATATGCCTTCTTTTCATAAGGTTTTCGGGACTATATGATTTCATTTACATGGGGTAAATAGGATTAGAAAGGCCTGGTCACACATTTCACCTTAAAAAAGACTGCCACAGGAGCTTGCTAACGTGTGTACACTGCTTTTCACTTGGGCTGGTGTTCAGGAAAGTTCAGAGTGTGTTGTGTCTGGGCAGACATTTTCAGTTGTTCCTCACTTTCGCTTTGGAGGTCCTGCTGAACACGAAGCTGCAGTTTACAGGCACCGAGTCCAGGCTCCCCGGTCACCTGATGACACTCGGCAGCTTCACAGGTGGCACGGTGTACTCATGCCCCTTACTGTCAATCATCCAGAAGTCCTCTGGTGGACCTGGGCTAGTGCAACCCACACCTTGTCTCCTGGTCTGTCAGGAAGCGGGCAAAGCCCAGAGAAGCCCTCTGCACATGGCACTGCCCTTTCCTGCCCTCGATGCCCGTGCCTGGGGTGCTCACATGAGAACAATGAAATACAGATGCAGGCAGGCAAAGCATAGAAACCGTCGGGGGAGAACTCTCAGCAAGTTCCAACCGCAGGTGAAGAATGGTGTCAGGGGAAAGGAGAACAAGACACAGCAGCATTGGAGCTGGGCGTGAGCCTGTGGCCACGAGCAGCCTGCGGCTGAGGGCCGATGCCTCCTTCCCAGGACCTGCATTGGCATCTGGCATGAGCAACAAATCCTGAATTGTTTTCATTCATTACCTTTTTCTAAAACAAACATTTATACTTGAGAGACAATATAGCAGTAATTGATCTGACATTAGAAGCAGTATGTATTTAGAAGATCAGAATGACAGGCATTCCAAGCATGGCCCAAGGAAAACAAATGTCATAGGACTGTCCTGCGACAATGCTGTTTATGGTTAAATTTCTAAATTTCTGTGTAAAAATAGGTGATTGTTTTTATTTATTTATTTATAAACTTTTGATATTTTGGTTTTTTCCTTCCTATTCCATAGGGATTTAAAGTTCTCCATATCAATACTCAATGGAAAATACCTGTTTCATGCTGTCTAACATGTTTGGTATTCAGACAGATAGTGAGGGTAAGCTCAACTGGCACTGTTACAGGATAACACTATCATTAAGTTCCTCTTCTGGAGTGTTAACAACTTAAGTTTACAGACCAAACATTAGAGAAAAAGAAGGGCTGCAAAAACAGCCAACATTTCAGCTCTAGCCTCTCAAGGTCAGTGAAAACTCAGTACACAGGAGAGCCTGTACTGTAACATCCTGTAACTCGGTTGTGTCCCAAATTTTCTGATCGAGGGATTATGGCACCAAGGAGAAAAGTAAGTGATGATGCAGAGTGCGCTAAGGAGAGAAAACGCCCTCTCAGGCTTCCAGAGAGCAAACTGCTCAGGCAATGCCGAGACTCATCCTCATGGCTGACACTGACAAAGGATCGACAACTGCAGCACAGGGTTTTAGGGCAAATCCTGAGGGGATCTGACTGACCTTGTCAGATATAAAAGCTACATTTTTTGTTATACCAGTCTTGCTTTATCTTGGTCTTAACCATCCAGCAGAAGAGTATAAAAAATGAAGTATAAAAAGTAAAGCCATATTAATATGCTGAGCTATAAAAGGCTCAAATCAATAACTTCTGACATTGCCCTTCCTATGGGTAACACACTACTATTATGGACTACTGCATTATATTGGATTATTTTTCTGAGTTCACACACCTACAATATTTAAATGACAATGAAATACCCATGTCTGAAAACACTAAACAAAAAAGGGGATATAAATGAAGGATCACTTTGTATCTGCATATACAAAATAGTTAGGGTAGATATACAACTACTTTCTCTTAATTCAATGAGAAGGAAGATTTGTACTAATAGTGTGTGGACAGGATATCCTGTCTGCATTTTGTACTATGAATAACCACTGTGAAGACAACAATATGCAATGTATTAATCATTGAAGCTGACCTACTAGCTTGTTCTAAAACTGTCTCACTGTTATTTGTTTCTCAATAAAATTAATAAAAAAAAAGAGGTTCACAAAAAGCGAGCACCCGAATTACTGTGCTCCCGCCACTGCTGTGCTGTTTAGATTACAGCAGCTTACGGCAGGGGGTAGGCAGGCGCTCTGGTCCTCCCAATTATATTATCCCTTCTCATGACACTTTTAGCTATTCTCAATTATTTCATTTCTGTGTAAATTTTGAGCATTTCTACAAAATGATTTGGCTGAGATTATCATAGGAACTACATTGACACCATTAGATTTCCAATTTTTAATATGATAAATGTATTTAATCTGCATGTCTTTAGTGTCACTCAGCAAAGTTTTCTAGTATAGAGAGGGCTCACCTGCCTTTCTTAACGGTTGTCACCAAGTTGCTTTTTTTTTTAATGTCACCAAGTTTTAAAAGCAAATTCATTGAACCTATAATTAAATTTTTTTTAAAGTTTAACTTCAGAATGGTTTACAATTAACATATGAAAGCATAGTTATTATTATACTGATCATGTAGCCTAAGAACTTTCTAAATTTATTCATAAACTACAGTGTGTTTTATTGTTTGTTTGGAGTTTTTCAGATGTCTTGTGAGGACTTCCTCCAGGGACCACTGTTGACAGGCTTCCCTGCTGTGGCTTTCTTTCAAGCCTTTGTGCTATTTATTTCCATTTGCTTCACCCACAGCACTAGCTGTTACAATGCTGGACACACGGCATGGAGGTCAGACAAACTGCACTTGTTTTCTGTTTCTTAAATGTGAATATTTCCCATGTTGCCCCCTTAAACCTATCTGTGTTTCTAGATTTAAACTATGTTTTTTGTAGAAAACAGTTTTAGATCTTGTTTTTTAAACATCTTGGTTTTTACCATCTCACTTTTTGTCCAAGTATTTATTCCATTTATATTTGGTGCGACTGTGTATATGCTTGAATTATAGCTTTCTACAGCTACTTTGTGTCTTTTGTTTCTTCGCTGTTCCTTACTTCCTGCCTCTTCTGTGTTGATGCACTTTTAAACATATTCTTCTTTAATCTTATAGATTTATCTCTGCATTATTTTTAGTGTTAACCCAAGGGATTGTAATATAAATCCCTAATTCACAGTAATCTACCTGGAGTTGCTATACCTCAGTATGGAAAATGAAGGAGGCTTGAAACATTAGAATACTTCCCCGAATCCTGATCCTCTGTTATTACTGTATGTAAAATGCACATAACTCTAAAATACATCACAATTAGTTGAGTTTTATATGGTTATATCCCAACAAGAGAATAACAGTCTTATGCTTCATGCGCATTTCCTACTCAGCCATTCCCCTCCCAGTTCCATGGTCTGTGTATTCTGAGATCCCCCTTCTATTTCTTGTAGTGCAAATCTCTCAGCAATGCATTTTCCAAGTCTCATATACCTTGAAATGTCTTAGTTGCAATCTCATTCTAATAAATGCTCTTGCATGCACAGAATGTGTTAAGAGCCACCCATTGACTTCCAGCCATCTGTGGTGAGAAGCCAAGTGTACCCAAACGGCTGCTCACCAACAAATGTCCACTTTCTCTGGGTGTAATCGAGGACATTATCACTGAGCCAGCAGTGTCCTGTGTGCCCCATTTGGGTTCCTTTGTATTTATTCTGCATGAGATGTTGCTGATAACTTTCAGCCAATTTGTGAGGCTTTTGTCAGAACTCTAATGGCAGTTACTTGGGTTCCACTTTGTGCAACCAGGGAGGCGGGGGGAAAGGAGCCAAATGTCCGACTGCACTGCTTCCCTCCTGGGACTGGAACTATAGGTGTGTGAGACTGCTTAAAATTGTCTTATGATTCAAAGAACTTTTCGTCTTTTTTATCCCCAGTTCTATTTCTTCCTGTTTTGCATTTGATAGTATCCATCCACCTATCTGTAAGCACACTAACCCTTTCTTCATCTCTCACTAATCTACAGTTAAATCCATCTACTGAATTTTTTGTTTCATATGTAGAGGTTTTTACATGCTAAATGTTCTCCTTGATTAGCTTTGATTGTACTTCTGTAGTTGAGCTTCTCTGTCAGTCATGGCCTGTTTCCTCGTAGACCCTTAAGATATCTACAAGGGAAATGTTAAAGTCCATCGTGTTTCTAATTTCAGGCTTTGCTCATTTCTGAGCCTGCTTCTGTTCTACTTGGTCTAGTTTTGCACTTGACAGTGGACCGTAATTGTCTTCAAGGGTCTTGGCCCTTGGACTGTACAGTGACCATTCTAGAGAAACATTTTAGAGCCTGAATTTTCTTTCCTCCTTGTAAGGAGCCCTGACTATTATTTACAGAGATCGTGGGATTACTAGTTTATCACTGTGAACATGCAGAAGCCTAGTTCACCTCACCAAGACCTTCTGACTGGATGGAGGTGAGCGCAGGCCTCCTCTGCCTGCGACTCTTCCTGTTGCGTGGCTCCTTATCCTTCATGCTCTCCAGCTGCGGCTTTCTGCGGGGTTCCACTAAAGGCCTTCTGCTGGATCAGCCAAGAATTTCAAGGCATTCTATTCAGATTGGAGGGCTCTATTCATTCCAAACTTATTCACTTCAATTTTCAGGCTCTCGCACATTTTTAGATTCTGCCAATGACACTTCAAGCTAAGAAAAATACAGCTTGCTACTTGATTTCTAGCCTCCCTGCAGGCCACCTGGGGCAGGATGCCATGAATGCTAAAAGAAACATCATAAATGTAGGCTGTGCTTAAAGGGCCCAAAGCCCTCCACTGCTGACTGCTTACTGTGTCGTCCATGTTTTTAGATTGTGTGTGTGTATTTAATTTTGTTTGGAATTTTTAATTGTTACCTGCAGGTATGTTATTGTGAGAGGCAACACTTCGTTGTTGGCCAGCAATGTTCATTTTATGACAACTAATTACTAAAATAAACCAACAGTATTATACCCTCTTCTATCCAACAAATAGTAACTTTTATATTTTCATAAAAGCTTAGAGTGGATGAAATCAAGAGCACTGGCAGAGAAACATTGTGATTTTCAAAATAAGGAGATCTACAAATATAGCAACACAGCAGGCTATAGTTTGTTCTGCTGGCTTATTTTTCAACCAGGAGTATTTGAACATTAATGTGTTCAAATACCTTTTCCTGCCACGTCAACATAATCAAACAAATAGATTAAGAAGGTGAAAGAGTGTGCAGGGTATTATAAACCAAGGTAAATCGCACTCCTACACGTGAGACTACCAAACAACTGGAAATCACCAGTCAGGAGAGCGGTGCTGGTCCTGGACATCAGTATAGGAATTTGGTAATTCCCTTCTCTAAGGTATTCCAGGCCTTGCTCCCACTGTCACCGCAGAGGCGGGCCAGGGACAGCAGAGGAACAGAGAGGTAAGGAAAGCCAAGCCCAAGGATTGTGAAGGACTTATAAGAATTTGATATTTTATCCCACTACAAAATGGTCCTTCATTTATGTTCTCTTTTTTGTTTAATTTTGCCAGAGATGAGTATTTCATTTCCATTCAAATATTACAAGTGCACACATTAAGCAAAATAATCCAATACAGTCCAGGAGTCCATAATAGTAGTGGGTTATCCATAGGACTGGCAATGTCAGCCTATTAATATGTCTCTACTTTTTATACCTCATTTTCACACTTTTCTGCTGGATGGTTAAGACCAAGATAAAGCAAGACCTATCTAACAAGAAATGTAACTTTTGTGTCTGACAAGGTCAGTCAAATCCTGTCAGGATTTACTCCGAAACACTGTACAACATATATATCTGTATATACAAAATAGTTAGAATAGATATGCAGCTACTTTTTCTTAGTTTAATGAGAAGATTTGCTCTAACAGTCATTGGACAAGATATCACGTCTTCATCTCATACTCTGAATAACTACTGCAAAGACAAAAATGTGCAATGTATTGATGACTGTAACTGTCCTACTAACCTGCTTTGAAACTGCCTCATTGCTATTTCTTTCTCAATAAAATTAATTTTAAAAAAATTTTAAAACCCACATCTGAATTCCAAAAAAGAAAAGAACTTGAGCCCTGGAGTGTGAGCACTGCCCGCAGGCCATCGTCCCACAGCACAAGCAGGCATGCAGGACAGAAAGCAGAACTGGGGCCACGAATTAGCCATATTTGGTTCAAGATTAAGGAGCAGTTTACAACTCAAGCAGCTAGTGAATGTTTTGCATTTTGGGGGTTAGTAAAGGACACGAATGTGGGTGTGATTGTAAGGGGCTGACATCTGCATGGAGAGAGTATTGTGCATGACACGTCCAGCAAAGACATTCTCCAGCACGAGGGGGACACCACTTCAGACCTCTTGCTTTCAGACCCTAGCCCAGTCACCCTTGCAGCTTGTGGTTTTCACAGTGCTGCTGGATCTTTTTCCCCATCCCTGGGGTCTCGATTCCCTGACATGCTGAGCTGCTCTCAGAATTCGGCACTTTCAGTTCCACCCCAGTCAGTCCAGGCTTCCCCTTGTCTGCTCCAGTGTGCCAATGTTTCATCCCCTCCCACATCACCTCATTTTCCCTGAATTAAATATTCCCAGTTTTCTGTGATCCACTTTAAACTGTTCCACCAGCTTACCTGCCTTCACTTCCATGCTGACCTGAGAAAGGCCCTCCCTAGGCAGGGGTGCTGGGCGCCTGCGGCAGCCAGACCTGCAGTGCTGGCACAGCCCGGAATCTGCTCACCCTGCATTCCTACTTTGCTAAAGGCAAGATCAAAATGGTACCAGAAGCAGAAAGGAAAGCACAAGAGTGCCTTTTGAAAGCTCAGAAAACCTTTTCAGCCAAGCAGACACTTTTAATTAGAAATGCTGTGAGACTGCAGGAGCAGCTAAATGTGAGACCTTAAGACAACATAACACGCTGACTCACAGACAGGAAGAATCATGCCTAGCAGCTGCCCATCCACCGGCTTTCCAACTCTTTCCCTGAAGTAGCAGGCTTCACGGAGCCTCCATCCCCAAACCGGACTGTGCAAGAGGAAAGACATGGGCATGTGCCTTGTGAGGAAGCCCGGCTCTAGAGCTCTCCTCGAGGGGCAAAAGATGCTGTCTTCTGTCCCCAAAAACTCTTCTCACCCTAGAGTCATGAGGGCTCCTGTAGATTGCATTTGCTCAAAAACTTACAGGCCTGCAATAAAGCACTTGAAAGGCTTGCAGGACCATTTTGAACAATATGAAATGGGGTTTCCATTTCCCAGGAGAAAAGAAAAGAGGTGGACTGTCATCCATAAGATCAAAAAAAGTGCTTCTGCCTGCAGGCCTGGCTTCAGCTGCTCAGGTGCTGTGCGGTTACTTGCGAAATCACTTCGGAGCATAGACAGACACAGTCACTGCCTGTCGATGTCAGGAGCAGAACCCATCTGTGATGCTTCCCCAGCAGGCCTTCCCAAGGATCGTCCACGGGACCACTGCATGGCACAACAGCTTCCTGGAATAAACATTTTTAATTTTAATTCTATATTGCACAGTTTTCATCTAAGTAATCACATAAAAAATGCAAAGGGCCACTCTGCACCTACGACCCAAAACACTGAACAGTGAAATGATGACTTTCATAAGAAGGAAAGTCACTTCCTGCGGGATGAGACCTCGGTGCTGCAGCTCAGACCTGCCTGAGTGGCTTCTCCCACACACACAGTGCATCTCTGAGCACTTACTGACCGCGCTGTAAGAGTATCCCTAGGATAACCAAAAAAAAGCAGAAAGTCTTCCAAACAATCCCACACATTTTGCCACACAAAGACATCAAAAGTGACAATTTATCAAAGTTTCTTTCATGTCTTAGTTTGGTAAAATAAATAAATAAATAAATAAATCCCACTTTTTAAAATTGTTTATTGACAGTTTGAGAAGTAAGATACTTGGGTAGCACAGTGGGACAGAAGATAAAAAGATACAACCTTAAGGGATTTATTGGCTTCTACCAATTCCAAACTACAGTCCACTTTCAAGAGATGGCCGTTTGTCCTCCAGGCTGATGTTTTGAAATGCCCTGCTTGCATGAGATGCAAAGCCCTAGTAGTGTGCCAACCAGCAGTAGGACAGGCCAGGGCAACAACTCCTGTTCGGATGCCAAAACTAGTAAATATGTATCTGGAATTAAAGCTTATAAAAAGCCTACAAGGTTCTATTGCATCTTTTCATCATATTAAAGTAATTTTCTTATTTCCTGAATTTCTAATGTACAGTTAAAATTCATGAAGTTTTAGTACGTATGTCCACTTCACCTTCAGTTTGCAATCATGTGAAATCACTTTAGACCACTCATTTTAAAATCTCAGGAGTCCTTGAGATCTGTCTGTTGATGTGACAGAGGAAGTATGACGACATCAGCCCCTCTGCTCTGGATCAGAATGTCCAGAGCCCAGCTCTGGTGCCAGAAGTGGGGATGCGGCTCTGGCCCACCATCTGACCTCCCTGAGCTACAGATCCCGAAGGCATCCGCACGTCCTCAACACATGAGACTGACTGCTCCAAGCAGGGTGTGTGGCACCAGGCTCCTGGCTAGGAGAAGGCAGCCAGACTTCCCTGGAGTCTTAGACAGCTACAGATTGCAGCTGTCCTGCACTTACCTCTCTTGAACCACAGCTGCCCAAAATCAGAAAGGCAAATATTGTGTCTTCTCCCTAAGAAGTGGAGTCTAAAAGAGATGACAAGAAAGTAGAAATGAGACTGTCTTTAACAAGAGGAAGGGAATAAAAAGGAAGGGATGCAGGAGGGGTTATGAGAGTGTAAATGGTATCAAAATATGTTATGCACATTCAAGCCCTCAAGTATATAAATCTGGGAGGGTGAGGCAGGTAGGGGCTGAAGGAGAGATGAGGGAAGTATGTCATGTGCACCCGCGGTTCTGCAAAAATGAAATCCATCCATCTGCATAACCAGAGTGCACTAAGGATTGGGGGAAAAAATGAAGATAGTTGCTAGAGTTCTAAATTTAGACATAAAATAGATATTAATCATTAAGCCATATGCCCCATTTTCTTGCAAAAGAAGGGTTTGTTATCTATGTAAATTTATTTTAACATTGCTTAGCTATTCCTCTAGGAGAAAGAAGCCCACTGAAATATGCACAGTGGAGAGTTCCAGGTAGCTCAGGTCTGGTTGATCTAGATTGTATTATTTCTGAACCATTTCACTAAGAATTCTCATTGGTATAATTGCTTTGAGCCTGCTCCGTATAGCGCCACTGTTCTCTAAGCTGAGCGGATCCCAGGAAGAAGAAGCCTTTGCCTTCGATCTGAGAGCTGAAGTCCATTCTTTGGAGGAAGATAACACTTTAGCCTCCTGTTTGTGAGCTACTGCCTTTTCCTATATTTTTATTCTTTAAAATCCAATTTGAGCTTTTTGCCTCGTGTCCTCATCTCAGACACCATTTTACAAACGCGTGAAAGGACAGCTTTGCCTGCAGAAAATCTCATAGGTAATGATGCCACTGGGCCCTGCGTGCTGCTGGCTCCTGGCTGCCTGGTACAGGGGAAATAAGCGGAGATGGGAAAATCGCAGGGCACTCGCCTTGGCTGAGGGGAACAAATTCTCCAGAGATGAAGTTGTAAGGAAAAGCACAACGAAAAGTAATCGTAGCATCATGGAAGAAAGCAGTTCTCAGCAGCAGAGCAGCCTTGAAGAACTGGAAATCTTCGGAGATACAAAATAGGCAGACAGAGCACATGACACGCACCTCGGGTCACAGAAGAGGGTGCGGGGAAGAGCTGACCGGGGAGCTCTGCGCGAGTCTGCTGGCAGATCGGATTTGCCTGGCCTGTCTCCCAGGTGACTGTCCATTCTAGTCAGGCCCTTACCTTTGTGTCATAGCAACAGCGAAAGAGATGGAAGACATCACTAATGAGGACGCCGTTTGTAGCGCCACTGTGAGAGCCACCTACTGGCCCTGATGATGTCTCCACTGCAGAAGGCGCTCTCTCCGCTGCACAGCTGCAGATGCTGATCCAAGCTGCTGGCAGGAAGTTTTCGGCTGGACCTAAGAAATGGAGCAAATGCTTTTCAAGTTTCGGCAGAAGGACCAGGAATTAATTAACAGACTACAGCACAGAGAAATTATTTCTCTTCGTACATTCTGCACCTGTTTTCCTTTTCTAGAGAATAAAAAAGAATATTGTTGCATGTGTGATCTTCAGTAACTAAGGAGCTGAGTGGAGCTTTAACACGAGCTCTTTCTATGTGCGCAAGAAATCCTGAGCAGTGGCACCACCGCTGCAGACTTTTACTGGGGTAGTATCCGCTTTAAAGACACTAAGAATGCTCTTCGATGTCACGTTAACACAGGGTGCTGTAACGACACCTTTGGAGCTGAGAAGATGTCTAGGATCATCTTGCTCTCACTGATGAGAAAAGTGAGCAGAGCTGTTCTGTTGTTTAGCTGAGATCAAACGTCAGAAAGCAAGCAACCTCAGAATTTGAGGCGTTGAGTCTCTATGCAGAGTGCAGAGGGCGAGTCGCTGGGCATCACGGAGGGGTGAGGCGTGCGGGCTCTCAGCGCGGGCTCCGCTGCAGAACCCCTTGTTCCCACATTCAGAATTACAATGTGTTACATAACATGGTTTCAAAGGTCGCATTAAAAATCAGTTGTTTCAGGGAGAAAAAACGTGAGCCTGGCTTCAGTATGCCTCCATGTGCCCGGCTTCGCTGTGCCCATGCGTGCCCCCTTCGCTGTGCCTCTGCATGCCTGGCTTCCCTGTGCCCAAGAAACCTGGCCTCTCTGAGACCCCACATTCCTCCTTCTCTGTGCCTCCCTGTGCCTGGCTTCACTGTGCCCCACATGCCCCCTTTGCTATGCCCACCATACCCCTTCACTGTGCCCCCTGTACCCCCTTCACTGTGCCTCCATGTGCCCGGCTTCACTGTGCCCCCACATGCCCCCTTCTCTGTGCTCCCTGTACCCCCTTCGCTGTGCCTCCCTGTGCCTGGCTTCACTGTGCCCCCACCTGCCCCCTTCCCGGTGCCCCCCTTTGCTGTGTCTCCGATTTTTCTCCCTGTAGCTCCCATTCATGCAGCACACGCAGTCCTCCTTCCTTCTTCAGTTTCTCTTTTCTTGTTTGCAGTCACCCACAGCCAACTATGACCCAGTACTGTTAAATTAAAGAATACAGAAGTAAATAACTCCTGTTCTGCCATCTATTCTGAGCAGTATGATGAAATCTCGCAGGGCCTGCCCCAACCTGCCCACGGCCTGAATCCTCCCTCTGCCCAGCGTGCAGATGCTGTTTCTGGTCACTTGGAAGCAGCCCAAGTCATCCGGTCACTGTCACAGCGCTGCAGTGCTTGCGTTCCAGGGGCCCTCACTGCACTCAAGAGTCGCCCTAAGGCCAAGAGTGGAGATGCTGGTAATACGGGTTTGCCTTAAAGCGTGGGTGAAAGCATAACAAGATGGAGAAAGAGAGAGAGAGAGAGAGAGAGAGAGAGAGAGAGAGAGTTCACACCACTTCTATTACAGTTTATTTTTATAATTTTTCTACTTCATCATTAGTTATTTTGGTTAATATCTCATTGTGCTTAATTTATAAAATAACATAATCCTAGTTTCATATGTATATCAGAAAACAGATGATCAATACTGCCTGGGTTGTAGGCACCTGCCGGGTCCGGAAGCCCTTCTCACAGGGACGGGGTCCACTTCCTTGACTCGAAGCAGAGGAGAAGAAGGCGTTTTAGAGAAAGCATATGAAAGGAGCTGCAGCCTTTGGAACACAAGCCACAGGCACCAATCCTTCCTTCCTTGCAGATTCTGTGCTCTCAAATCCCTTTCAGAGGAACCATTTGTGCTTCTGACTTTAATGGTAAGAAAGGCTCAAGCCTTTATAAATGAAGAAAATAGCTACGAGGATTTGTCTGGGCAGAACTGCAGCTATTAGAGATTTTCAATTAACCTTTGCACCTGCTTGGCCAATACCTTAATGGTCAGACTCCATTGCTGCACACCATGTCATGGTGTGCAAGACACAGGAAAGATTTAACTAATCCTTGGGGGTGATTTCTGGAGAAAAATCCAACATTAAAGAAATCAGCCCGGTTACTCACTTGTACAGAAACTGTAATCAAAACAGGGAAAGTGCTCTGCACTTGACAGTTAAATACTTATCATGCTCGGTGTGGTATTAAATACCATTAAAGCATACCATTGAGCACAGTGTCATCCCGAGTTATATTTTAATCTCCGCACAAGTAGGATACCGTGCTTAGGTTCCATACGAAGAAGCATCATCCTTGCTCCCCCAGAACTCGCAGTCCTCTGCGCACTGAAGACGCAGACCTGCACACACACCCACAGGCGACGCTCACAGGACAGAAGCACTGCTGTCCTCATTCTCCGGCTCGATATGCTGCGTCTCGAGCACACAGATCACTAACTGTGTGCATGAAAAGCGCCCATGTGCCCCTGGGAAAGGAGGCCGCTCTGAAGCTGGCCAGCCCAGGGTCAGAGGATGGGGAGGAAGGCGTGGCGTCCCAAGCGATGCACAGCAGTGGGCTGCGTCTTTAGCTCCTGTTTTACTTCCTCGAGTGGCCCTCGGAGGACTCTCGGTTTCTGGAAGCTGGTTTCTCCAGTGTCCCCAGGACCTGTGACACAGACCGGGGATCCACTGGCTCTGTTAAGTGTGTCATGCATCAAGGATGCTAGAGTGCTCCTCCCATGCTAGAAGACACCTCAGCTCCCAACCTTCATCATTCTGTAGATGATCCATCTTGTTTCTTAACAATGTTCAGTTCTATTGTGGACAGGATATCATGTCTGCATCTTGTACAATGAATAACCACTGAGACAACAATATGCAATGTATTTAATACTGAAACTGTCCTACTAATTGATTTTGAAACTGTCTATTGGTATTTGTTACTCAATAAAATTATTTAAAAAATAAAACAAAAAAAATGCTCAATTCCAGTACTAAATCAAGAGGCTTAGTAATACTGTCTTAATCACTGCTGTTCATAAACAAAATTTAAACATTCCTGGGCAGAAAGTTATAGAAGAGGCAGGGTGCAAAGCATTATTTGCCCAAGTCAAGTTAGAGTCACAAGCAGGAAATCCACAAGAAGGAGGGGCGCTGAGCAAGCATTAGCACAGGAAGAGGCCTGAGGAGCAGAGCTGCGATCTCTTTCTGGAAGTGCAAGGGGACCTCTCCAGAATGTAGAGACTGGAAGCCTTCATCATTGGGAATTGATTATGAGTATCCCTCTACTGTCCCCCAGAAACTGTTCCAGTGATTCCTGCAGAGGGCAGACAGCTGGCCAAAGGACAGAGCTACCAGAGCAGATGCCAGCCCAGACCTGAAAGTTTGTTCAGCCAGCCTGTAGCCCCCCACATCACCCCTTGCTACCCCGTGGCACTCTGGGAAGGTGCAGTGGGCACCATCCAAGTGAACTGGACCCCGCCAAAGAGCAGTGTGCTGGAGTGTGAGGGCTGCCGGGTGTGTGAGACACGGAGCACAGGTGTGTCCGTCTCACCTCACTGATTCTTGCTCCTCGTCCTACTCCACATACCCCAAACCTTAGAATGATGCACCCCTTGTTCCTTGGTTCTCCTGTTGGCTTTGTCTGAACTTACCCTCTGGGAGATCGTGCCTCGCCTTGGGTGCTGCACCCTCCACACGCCAGCCACTCGTGGCTTTCTAGCTTGAATTTCTAGCTTGACTTCAGCTCACTCTGGACACCAGGGACATCTTAGTCCTCATTTTCCCCACATGAAACGCCTGATCTTCGCTCCCTCACCGGAGACCACCTCCCTCTGTTGATATCAGATTTCTATCACCCCAGATGATAGAAATTCCCAGGTGTGGCTCACCCCTCAAACCTTGAGGTTATCTTTAACTTCTCCTCTGTCCTACACTTGTTCAAATTTGTGAAAATTTTGCCACCCCTTCTTTCCAGCTCTAGCCAGTATCAGACCCTTTTCTGTCACCTGTGTTGTTCAAGGGATCTCACCACTTCTGCTCTTTACCTAGGATCTGGATCCTGCTCAAGATTGATATCTTGTGGGTACCCAGAGATTTTCCTTACCCTTGCTTCTCATTTTTTTAAAGGTGTCTTATTAATAAAATATGCATTCTCCCAAATGAATTATTTGGCCAACTCATGTATGACCTTTTCTCTGCTTTAATAATTTATCTTGTGGCTTGGGTGTATCACAAATTCTACTTGAGGTAGAAACAAGTCCTGGAAGTGAAAATAAAACACACAGCGGATGTCTCCCCCATTTGTTCAGCCCGATACACTTACAGCAGATTAACTGGCGGCCAGTGTAGCCGACATCGCTGGGAGGACGCCTCCTCCACAGAAAGACGTCTGGCTGATTGAGAAATTCGGACCTCACGGTAGCCAGAAGCTGGTGGCTTTCTATATCCCTCCCCTTTGCCAGTTTCTTAGAAAGGGAAGCTTAAGACACCCTGTGGTTCTCCGCGCTAAAGCCTCTCACTGAACTCTGGTGGCGTCACCCTCCTCTCCACACACAAATTCCTCAGAAGATGCCCCAAATGCCCCAGTGGGTTGGCTCAGGTTTGTGACTCGTGAGGATTCGTAGAAACTCTGGACAGGCTATCACTTGAACAGCATGAGTAGCTGTAACCCAGCAATCTTAGGTCCTCACAACCTGAGTGGTTGCGTCAGTCACCTTCTGTTACCACAGCCATGACCTGAGATTGTCAACTTACGATGAGGTCAGGGTCATTCTGGCTCAGGATTTGGGGGATTTCTCTGATGGGTGGTTGGCGCTGTTGACGCTGAGCCAGTGGCACAGCAGCCCACGAGGGCCAAGCGAGGCGAGAGAGGGGTCCTGTTCAGCAAGAAGGGAGAGAGCCCAATGTCCTGCGCTCCCCTGACCTCTGCAGTGCAGACGTAGGGAGCACACCTCCGCCTAGGGTCTGCCTCTCCTCCTCCCCACTGCTCCTTCGTCTTCCATTTCTTCCTCCCCTCCCCCACCCTCCAGCTTCCCAGAACTCTGGTGATCATCCTAATGGCAACAGGAGAAACTTGTATGCCCAAGTCCTGTGCCTGAAACAGCTACTTTAAAAGTAACATATAATGTCAACTACTATGTACTCATTATTTTGTTATTAAATTTTGTTTGTTTCTTTCTTCCATGAAGACAAAAATTGAGAAACAGTCTCTCCCCAGATAGAACGGCTAGCGACGAGAAATCAACTAATAAGAAACGCTGGCAGGGATGCTGGGAAAAGGAACCCCGTCCACTCTTGGCAGCAGTGGAGACTGGTCCAATTGCTGTGGAAGTCAGTGTGGAGATTTCTCAGAAAACTAGGCTCAGAGGTCCTATTTGACCCAGGCATTTCCCTTCTGGATATTTTCCTAGAAAAGGTTAAAACATTCCACCATAGCAACGTATGTGCACCCATGTTTAGAGCAGTGTTAACTAAATCTTGAAAATAAATCTTGCAATAACTGAATCTTGGAAACAATCCAGATGCTCATCAACTGAGGAATGGATAAAAAAGATGGGATGTCTTCATACAATAGGGTACTATTCTGCAATAAAGAAGGATAAGTTTGAGTCTTTTACAGGTAAATGGATGCAACTCAAGGCCATATCCATACATGAAATAAATCACTGTAATAAATAAACTGAAAGAGTAAATAACACCTGAAATATGCAATAAATATTATACAATGGGAAGAAACTATCCAAAAGGAAAGAGAAACTGGATCAGGGAAGAGAAAAGAAGGACGGGGAAAAAAATTAAATATATATATGTATATATATTTATATATCAATTAAAATAATTGTACTACTAAATAATATTGGTTCATTGACGTGAAAAGTTTCTTCTTACATTGTTTGGTCAAGTTTTCATGACCACAGCTTACCATCTGAGCTCTTACTTTGAAGATAACAGAAAGCAATGCATTAACTATTGCTACTCTCTTATCTCATTTTGAAATTTTGCATCACTGGTTTATTGTTTTTGCACTTTAAATTTTTTTGAAGCGACAAACACAACTCCACGTGGCCCCGGCTTTGGGGACCCCTGGCACACGCAGTTCTTCTGGACGTGTGAGGTAAGCCAGAGAAGGCCCGACAGCTGCTGAGCTCCTGCCTTCGCTTTCGCTCAGCGGAGGAGACACTGTCGCCAGAAGCAGCCTGCCCCACGCAGGGACTGGGAGGGAACAAGGCGCGGGCAGAACTGTTTGCCTCCGCGCCTGCTCGTGCAGCTGCCTCGCTGCTGCGGTGTCCAGCAGCCTTGGTTAAACAAATCAGCGGTGTCAGCAGAGGCGACCTCTCCTCCTGCTCATCCTGCAGTCTGGGACAGCTCACCCAGAAAACACAGCAAATTTCTTTGTCTAATGAATCAGTCACTAAGACAACAGTGCTCGCGGCGCCCCTCTTGCAAACTCTAGGCCTCCCTGCAGCCGCCCCGAGAGGCAGCAGGTGGCTGCACTGCAGGCTTAGCCGTGTGCCTGGTCCCTGCGGGGTGGAAGACGAGCGCCCCCTGTAACCGCGCCATCGCCACACCCACCGGACGCCAAGGCTGCGACCCCGGCCTCGGGGCCTAGATTTTGCTTTGTTGCTGCTGACTGTACACTTTGACTCTGATTAGACTGGAATAACAAACCTAGAATGAGCCACGGGCTCGGTGCTGCTGCCAGAATTAGCCAGGCAACTTTTGTCTTCAGAACAAGGCTGTGAAAATCACAGGAGACATTATTATATAATTCACGTACAGTATGGGATCTCACATAACTTGGGTGCGATTACCCAGTCATGAGGCACACTGAGCAAGGCTCTGCTCCGGAAGTCCCTCCACCCCAGGGCGTGCTGCCCGCCCTCCAGTGAAGTGGCCTCTGTGTGGGCTATGTGCACTGCAAAGGTGGTTGGTGTCATTTCTATTTGCTGTAACTTTAAACTTTCCAATAATTTGAAAAACTGTTATTACTTTGGATATTGGAGATGTTTAAGTGTTCCTGGAATAACTTAAGTATGTGACTCATCTCTCCAGCTATATGCTGTGTGCAATCAACATGTACAAATGTTTCTAGTGTTAGCAAACTGGCTAAGGCCCACTGGACATGCAAGGGGTTTGAAGTTTTAGGGCAAAAGGAGGAATGTAAAATATTTCATTAATAGTTTTAAGTCATTAGATGTTATGAAAGCATAATTGATAGGTCAGGATTCCAAGGTTCCCAGGCACTAAACACTCTCCCTCTGTTTCCCAGGGACCCTGCCCCCAAACTCTCTCCACCTTGGCCCCACACTCCTCAGCTATTCCAGCCCACAGTCGCCCTCCCTAAAAGATCCTACAAAGTCTCCTGTCCCCACTAATTCTTGGTCCACTAGACAGCCAGCCTGCTCGCTGTCTCCAATAAATCTTCTACTTGTGTCATAATGCCTGGTCTGGTCAATTGCATGGGTTCATACCTAACAATAATATCTCATTATAGTAAAGTTTAATTGTATACTTTCATATACATAATATTCCATTATATTACATGAAGCATTATAATATCAGCATTATAGGCTGGGGAGATAGCTTGGCTGTCTAAGTACCTGCCTGCCAAGCGCAAGGACCTAGCTTCAATCTTTGATTAGGTTTACCATGCCAGCCCCAGAACTCTGGGTCTATACTGGCCAACAAAATGGTGTGGTGGTGCAGATCTGTAATCCCAGCACTGGGGAGGCTGAGACAGGAGGGTCACTGTGAGTCCAAGCTGCATACTGAGACCCTATACCAAATAAATAAAAAAAATTTCTTTTAAAAATAGCATTAATCCCATTTGATATAATGGGTAAAATAAAATATACCACGAAAGTTAAAAACTATTTCTTTTTCTAGACATAACTATTAGATAACTTAAAGTTGCTGCGCACATCTGTCTTTAATCACAGTGGGCAGTATTTGTCATCAGACCAGGTCCAAAGAGCTTCCTAAAGCAGAAGGAAAGACCCTCCGCCCAAGCATGGATTCTGTCTGCACCTTCGCTGACTCATGTCATGGACAAAAGGGTTCAGGGAAGAGTTGCTTTAGGCAGAAATCCAAAAGCACACACTGAAAGCAAGAGCATGCTGGCTGTCAGAGGAAAGGGTGCTTTATTTCCTGGAGGAGAGAATCTGTATGCCACTATGAAGAATGCAGAAACACTGGGAAAGGGGCAGCCCCAAGAAGGCAGGCCATCTTACAGGGATGGACTCAGTGTGCTGGTTGTTCTTGGAGGTTTCTTTTTTAGAGGGGTAATTCAGACATTCTTTCCACTCTCTCAACCTGCTACTTTGGGATCAGATTTCTGCTTCTTATTGGTTAAGCTGATCTATTAATCTAAGTGTTCCTGGGTGCTGTGGTCAGGATTCACAAAGGGCACAGTACAGGCCACGTGCTGAAGGAATTCTTTCGCAGCAGCAACCAAAGAGGCACATGCCAAGAGACTGCAACAGTCTGCCCACACACTGAAGACCAGGGAGCCCAGCAGAGGACCTGGATCCCGCAGTGACGTCCTGCCTTGTCCAGCTGGAGGCCTGGCACCCACAGCAACGTGTGCAGCCCAGTTGTACAGATCTCTGCTGGGAAGGCCCCGAGGTCAGTGGTGGAAGCTAGAAAGTCTGTGCCAGGGGGGTGAGGGGTCTTCCCTCGAGCCAGAAAGTGACACACAAACTAAGAATTAGAGCTCCTGTGAAAGGTGCCACAGCCATCCCCAGTGACAGTGAGGTCACGAGTCCCTCCACCCGTGAGAACAGCCAACTTCATCAGGAAAGCCAGCATGACAAGATCTTCCAAGCAAACCAACAGCTGCCTACAGCTCCTTAACAGCCTGTCCATGTCTTGCTCTCCAGTTTGGGCTCTTATGCTGGCAACAACAGTTCTCAGGTGGGCCTCCCACAGCCAGCACCGCGCTGGTTCAGTTCAGCTGGGTGTTACATGTTGACTGCCAGCTGGAATCCACTTATGGGGGGTTCTGGGTGTGATGGTTTGAAGGACAGGAGCCTACTGAGCCAAGCAGACGTGGGCTCAGAGCCTGGGATGACTTCGGCTCACTCCCAAGAAGCAGTCTTCTTAAAGGTACAATTTTCAGGTATGATCTCTTTGTCTTCATTCTAGCATCTTTTATTTCTTCTACTTTTCCCTGGTGACAATTCAGGCAAACTGCACTAATCTAACTGCCTTATAATTCTTTACAAATTATATCACTATATTTAAGACTTTACCCCCGAAACATTTTGAGTTCATGTTTCACTCTGGTGTAAAATAAAATCCCTGGTGTTCTTTTCTTGGTGAAGAGAATATTGTAGGAAAAGCTCTTTTGCTCTAATGGGAGCTGAGTTTTGCAAAGCGGAGCAGAAAGAACTACTTGGGCTCCCCTCTCTTCCCCAAAACTTGCAGCCCACCAGGCCTTCCTGATGCAATTTCCTCAGGCTCTGCCACCACACAGCATTTTCTGCTGAAACGCTCTTAAGTGAAGACACTAGAGCAGCTGGGCGGCTGAGGCAGAGCGGGGCGTGATTTCCTTCTCCCTCCGCGTCCTGTGCAACACGCCATGCGGATGGGCTTCAGCATACCTGGCAGAAACGGGAAGGTCTGACCACGTCTTAGGTTTTTAAACACCATGTTAAGTACTCATGATGAGTAAACTTCGCATGCTAAGTAATGCGCGAGCTTGAAGCCCGTCTTCCAGGGCTTCAGTCAAGTTCCTGGCACCGAAACGCCTGTGTTCATTTTAAGTGGCTCATCCTTCTGATTTCTAACAATCTAACAACTCCTGGGTAAGATCCAGTAGTGAGTGAACCTACACATGGGCCATGTCTGCCCATGAACACTTGTGCAGGACCTAGAGGTTCAGATCTGATCAACTCTTTCAGAGGTTTTTGAGTGGGCCAGTTAAGTCAACTTTATTTTAGTCTTTTAAAAGTAACTACATTACTAACATTTTTAGTGTTATTGCTTGCAATATCACTCAGCAACAGAACTGTAAACTTGAAGATACTAATTTTTCAAGTATACACTAAATTAAAGATTTATTGGGGATCAAGTTTTATCAAACCTACATACACATAAATTTAGAAGAAAAATATTTGTCACATTTCTTCAGAGTCCCAGACATAAGCAATACACAAATATAATTTGTGAATTAGAATTGATGGGTTTTAAATAGACAATAAGAAATAAAAACAAAAATGATAAAATCTGTCAGCATATATTAAAACAAGAAAACCTTCAGGCAGTGAGGAAACAATATGCATATGATCTAAATAGAACCAGTATAAGTCCTGTGCGCTGATTCACATGCAGCTCTGTTTCTGTTTCCGTAAAATGCTAAGCGAAGTGCCTAAAGCAACCCTTGTTGAAAAGAACTCATCATCCTGAGTGTAACAAATATTTTTGGGTGCTCATAAAGAAACAATGCGTCTAACAATAAGAGAAATTCCCAGGAAAAGAATCTAATCAACAATTAGAATCCAAACAAGAAGGCAGAGTACTAAAGTCACCTTTTACCCTGGGGTCATCAGGTGAATTAGGTAGATTTACACTTTGAGAGATGCAATTTTGTAGGCTCACGAGATTTTGGAGGTAAAACCCTAGTGAAACACATACCCAAGAACAATCCTCTTTTCTCATTTCGAAGCCTTTGGAGAAATTTACTATCTATACACTTAGTGCTACAAATATCACTGACAATTTGGAATCTTGTTTACCTTTATAGACAAAGGCCCACTGCCTAGATGTTTTGACAAGTTAAGAATTAAAATCAGAGAGAACTTTGGCAGACTCTGGGTCACCTGTGGGACCCTGGTAAGCTCTGACCTTCCTTAGCCTGCAGCACATAGACTTCTGCTCGCGCCAGCCCAAATGTTTAAGAAATTATAAGGGCCCTGCTAAGGAATTAGGAGTGGCCTGAGGAGCACAGGTGAGCCGCAGTCTGCGGGCCCACCGCGAGCAGGCGAGGAGCTTTCCTGGAGCCTTTAAGAGCTTTGGCAGACTCTGGGCAGCCTGCAGGACTCTGTGTGAGTGACTACTGGAAGCTGCAAAAATGCCAAAATGCAGGAGCAGCAAAAGGTAATCTCAGTCCCCTAGGCACCCAGAGCAAAGCCAGGAGACAGAGACATAGAAGAACTTGGAAAGCACACACCTGAAACTCTGAAATAATAGCAAGTAAAGAAGCAAGTCAATGGGGCTGTAGTAGAAATAATATCAGAAATAACCTCTCAGGTACCAAAAGAAATGAATGACAACAGTGATGAAAGAATTGCTCAGCACATCCAAAGAAGACATAGATAAGGAAAAAAAAATACAGGAGAATAGAAAAGTGATGGAAACACTGAAGGAAAGAATTAGAATACATGAAACAGATTTCAAGAGGTATCCAGGAAATTAAGAACTCCACTCAAGGTGGAAAAACCCGCTTGAAACTAAAGACAGACTTTTAGACCTTGGTGTAGCTAATAAGTGTGAAAGGAAATATCTGCTAAAACTAACAAGGAACCAGAAAATAACAATTCAGCAGCTACAGGAAGACACAAAGAAAAATAATATAAGAATAATAGGTGGCAATGAAGCAGCAGGAGACAGCACAAATGACACAAAAAGATTATCTGCAGAAGTACTAGCAGAAAATTTCCCAAACATGAAAAAAGGATCCAAATAGATAAGTGAAGCATGTAGAACTCCACACAGCCATAATCACAATAAGTCTACACCTAGACACAAAATAATCAAGATCTTAGAAACTCAGCAAAAGAACACGATAATGAAAGTTACTCCAGAGAAGAAACAGATCACCTACCCATTTCTGATGGAAAACCCATCAGAATCATGGCATATTTCTCAACACAAACCATCAAATCAAGAAGACCTTGAAGCGAAGGATTTCAGGTCCTGAAGGAAAATAACTTCCAAGCCAGACTTACATACCTTGAAAAGGACCCATCAAATTCAATGGTGAAATAAGATCCTTCCACAACAAAGAACAATTGAAGAAATTCATTACCACCAAACCAATCCTGCAAAGAGTATTGACAGATATTCTACAAAGAGACAGAAGTGTTCACAGTTTCAAAGAAAACAAATAGGAACCACCAAATAGAGCACGTATTTAAAAAGCAGGAAAAAACACTGAACCTAAAGCAGGAAAATAACATGACAAAGAAAAGCCAATATGTATCAGTTATAACCATCAATATAAATGGCCTCAATTCACCAATCAAAAGAAACAACTAGTAGAGTGAATTAAGATTAGAGAAGAAATTAATACAACCTGACATTCAGTAACTGAAGCATATAGAACTCCAAATAACATCAACCCAATTAAAAACACACCAAGACATATAATAGTTAAGATCCCAGAAATCCAGCACAAGAACAATATACTGACAGCCACCAGAGAAAAGAAACAGACCACATTTAAAGGAAAACCCATCAAAATAGCAGCAGAAAATCTTAATGGGCAGCATTGCTAGGCAGAACACCAAAAAGTTTGCTTCCCTTCCTCCTACCCTTGTGAGTGGAGCTCTCAGAAAACATCGAATGGCCAGAGCATGTGCTTTGCTCTCAGCTGTACCACCGAGCAGGGCACACCAGGCCAGAGTTGGCCCTGAAGCTGGCAGACCCTCCGTGAAGACTTCCTCTCTTGAAGGAGAACTTTCACAGCCTGTGTCTTCCCCAAACTAGCACTGCACACCATAAAGGGAGCTTATGCAACACCAAACGCTCAGAGCAAACATGAGAGATCTTTCCTGACTCACAGTTCCAGAGATAGGGATTCTGCCTTCCAGCATGAGTGCCAAAAAACCAAAGAGAAATGGCTGGGTGGCTCCAGACTTTATTTTAAGTCTAGCGTCGATCACGTGGAATGTGAGTAGTCTTCCTTACCAGAAGACTTTTCGTTCTGGAGTGTAACCAAACCTGACTGCCTGCACATGGCTGGGAGCTCTTCTGTTGAACAGTACTCAAGAAAACTTCCACATTTCGATTTTCGTCTCCTTGCAGAACAAATTATACCATTGAGTCCGTGGAGAAGTGGGAGGTTATTGTCCATGAAGCTGCGAAAGAGCGTGACACAACAATGCAAATGAGGAGCTTGAAGTCATATCCACCAGGTAAGGCTTATCCTGGAACACTCATTCTTTGGGAAAAGCAAAGGAAAAGTAGTGTGGCCCTTATATAGCAAGTTCTAAGAAGAGTATTAGCACTATGTTCAAGGGAAGTGAGAGAGAACTACTCAACTCCGTGCACCCACCCATCACTGCAGACCCACGGAAGGACCCATGTTCAGCCTGAGCACACTCACGCTTCCTTCTCCAGAAGCCATTGGGCCACATTTGCTTCTAGCCTCAGAGCCTCCCAATTCCTGAGCACTCGTAACCCCTGGGTACTTAGCAATTTTCCTTGTGTTTCAAAGACAGTGAGGATCCGGCTTTAGACCATCACAGTCTGAGGGCCATCTTACCTGGTTCACGTTATGCTCTCTGGTTAATGTGAGTCTTGAGATACAAGGACATGAGCAGAGCCTTCTCCAGTTTGAGGCTGAGGTCGGGCCCTACTCCCCACTGCATCTCCCTACAGTCTCATCACTACCCTTGAGCCTGGTAGCGCAGCTCCGAAGTTGTGCCTCCCAGCTTCACAGGTGGTCATTCACCCAGAGAGTGCCTGGCTCCCTTGTCCACATGCTCCCAGCACTGAACAATGCTGCAGTATTCAGTGAATGTCCGTGGATTGAGTGAGCTATTTCCAAAGGGCCCACTGAGGCAGGACACTAGGTCTAGAGTAGTTTTTTTTTTGTTTTTTTTTTTTGTTGTTGTTTTGTGTGTGTGTGTGTGTGTGTGTGTGTGTGTGTGTGTGTGTGTGTGTGTGTGTGATTGTCCATGAGTCAGCTGAAGTGGCCTGGGAATAAATGTAGTTCTTTGAGGTTAAGTAAGCCCTTTTTGATATCCAGCAGTTCTACCATTGTCCCACTTTTTGACAGTCCCTATCCCCATGTAGATGTTTCAAACTTTTGATGCTATCTTGAGGATCTCAAAATCATTTCCAAAATATGACATAGTTGGTATAATATCCTACCAAAAAATTAGGTGCAATTTTCTTTTTCCTTACTACTTTGGTTTCAATGTCCCCGCTCTGCAAGGGAAAGCCTCCCAGGCTCACAAGCTTACTGCCATGTTCCTTCTCCTTTGGCTCACATCTCTTCATGGCCCAGGCTGCCTGTGACACCACCTTCACTGCTTCACAGTTGCCACTGTTAATGATCCCCATCTTGAAGGGATGCAGCCTGAGATGTTGTCCCCTACAGTTCCCAAAGGCACACACCTTGGGACATCAGGCAGAGTTGCTTGTGAAGGATAGCTCTCTTCCCACCTCTGGCTTATGCTGTCTCCTATCTCAGAAGCAGAATGACTGTACCGAGTTCTCATAGAATATATGAGTCAGTTTTCATTACTATAACACAGTAGCCAAGGCAGGATGGTTTATAAAGGAAAGAGACTTACTGAGCTCATGATTCTGAAGGCTGGACATCCTGCTCACACTCAAGTTTCCCATGCTACATCGCTTCCTTTATGCCTCTGTCTGGCCAACCCCATCTCTACTTACAAACCCAGGAAGATTCCAATATGTAGCTCCACCCTAGTGACTCATTTAATCAGTCACTTCCAAAACTCATCAATACATATGCCAATTAGATTAAATTTCTCCCTCCTCAGTATCAGTAATCCAAGGCTGGGGATTAAACAATTGTATGAGCTCTCCCTCTCCTTAGTATCAGTAATCTAAGACTTTGGGGATTAAACAGTTGTATGAGTTCAAGCAAAGGGAGCAAACAATACTCAAATCACAGTGCAGGGTTTCCCAGAAACATACCCATCATCTCACTTATGTTTCACTCATAACTGCCCCCTCCCTCAGTCAGGTAAAAAGTTGATGGTCCTCAATTCTCTCTGCTGGATTCATTAGTGAATCTGCACCTTGACAGTCAGCAACAACCTCTGTTCTTTCAAGCCATACCCCCAACTGCAATAAACACCAGACCCAGCAAATACATGTGCCAGAAATTGGGTTGCTCTATCATGAACCCCACAAAGAGTCTAACAA